>OVAN01008531.1:0-18032 GCA_900406275.1 Anastatica hierochuntica | reverse complement strand
TTGGAAATTTAATGCACTGGTGGTAGGTGGATGGCACAGTCTGCATTGCATGTATCCATTGAGTTCCTAGGATGATATTGTAGATGTCGGGGGCCTCCACTATTGTGAACTTCGTTTCCATCTTGACGCCTCCTAGGTAGGTTGCCAACTTGATTGTCCCGATTGCCATGGTAGTTTTCCCGTTGAAGGCTGTCAAGGTTGCTTCGAGCATTTGATTTGCACATCAGGCAAATCCATTTTATCAAATGTTTCCTTATAAAGGACATTTACCGAGCTCGCCGGATCCACCAGCGCTCTAGTTACTTCGCAATCCTCAAGCATTATCTCGAGAACCAAGACATCGTTATGAGGGTGGTCGACATGTCAGTTTTTGTGCTCATAAATTTCCAGGATGGTGTCGGTGAGAGCCACACCTTACATATCATCTGTTATAAAGTTAGCTTGTCAGATGTAGCTCTTGATGGCACAAATCGAATCCCCGCAAAATGGATTTCCGTCCATGATCATGTTGATCCATTTCCTGGAAACAGGTGGCTCTGCTATCTCTGAGTTTCGTGCTTTACGATCCCTCTTGGGAGGATCTATATCATTATAGTAGCGAGCTCCTGGTGGAGAGTTATCGCGCCTTGCCGACTCTTTCGACCTGTATTTGTTGAATAAGTGATGTCGAAACCCGTGACATTCTTTAGTGGTGTGCCCCGTCATTTTTTGGAATTCGCAATATTTCTTAGAGTTCCTGGCGCCATCGTCACGTGTCCAGGTGTTGGAGTGCAGTTTGTATTGAGTGACGCCTCTCGAGATCCGTTCCGTAGTTCTTGCCTCAGTGATTTGATATGCCCTGCGTCTTGCTGAGTTTCTGTCAGCTCGGGAACTGCCCCTCCCCGTACGCCGGGAGTCACACTCATCCTTTGGTTTGTCTTTGGAAGCTGGTTTCGCCGTGACTGCTTGTTTTTCCGCGTAGGCCTTCCTCTCTTCTTCCATTTGCACAAATGTCGAGGCTCGGTGGAGCGCTTCCTCTTGGGAGACAGGTCGGTTGAGCTTCAAATCATCTCAGAAACTAGAATTGTACCGGAGTGCGTTCCTTAGAGTGGTTATTCCTGCTTCATCACTCACAACGATGTTAAATATGAATATCTTGAATATCGCCAAGAATTATCATAGTGACTCAACCTTCTTCTGTGAAATAGTCCAAAGGTCGACTTCAGAAGCTCTCTTCTCTATGAACATCGAGTAATGCTTTATGAAAGCTATGGAAAGCTGGTTAAAGTTGTCGATGGTATTGGCTTGCAATCGTGAGAACCAATTGAGGGCGGCCCCTGACAGGTTTTCCACGAATAGCTGGCAGTATCCGACATCCTTATTGTCTTCCTCGAACTTGGCCCTTCCCATAGCGATGCAAAATGTCATCATATGAGCTCGGGGATTGGTCCTTCCCTCGTAGGGTGCGATCTTCAACTTTATATTGGGAATCACGATGTTGATTATGCGATGGGTGAACGGGGTCTTCTGAGTCTCTTCGATGACCCTATCAACCTCGGGTGCTGAGCTAGTTGCCTTCTGGATATGAGACTGGATGGTTCAAAGCTCGGTGGTTGCTTGAGCGAGGGTCTGCTTCAGCATTGAGAGCTAGAGATCTGGGTGCGCTGTGATCCAGTCGTGGGTTGACCCCTATCGACCTGACGTGTGACCGTCATCTGACCGGTGGTCATTCGGTGTCCCATTATTTTCAGGTTGGGGAAGTAGGTTTTGGATCCTTGACAGTGAGGGGGATATGAGTGAGTCAATCCGATCCTGTTTTGTAGCTTGGGCCTGTGCTACCTCCACCAATCTCTGTACGGATTGTCTGTCTTGCTCTTCTTGCCGTTCATTCTCCCCCATGAGCAAGGCGAAAATCCTGCGCATGTTCTCCGGGAGATGAGCCAATGCTGTAAGCGCCTCGACAGCCATGGCAGGCGGGTCTTGATTCTGATCTCCCGCGTTCTGATCTGTCGATTGAACCTCCCCGAAAGTGTCTCCATCGTTTGAGTTTAACGGGTTGTTTTTATCTCCAGACATGGCTTCCTGCGAGAGTTAGATAAAACAAAAGTAGAGGAGATCGGGACGAAGGAGTACCTGGAAGTTTTGACGAGAATAGAGTGTAGCGAAGCGGAATTTTTTTCCCCCTCCTAGCGCCAAATGATGGATCTTAAAATCCAACTCAGAATTTTGGGTTTGTTGCTTGCAGATTATATGACATGTTTGAAAGAAAATGTTTTTTTACTGACTCTTTTGGAATATTACAAGGGAATGCTTAGAGAGTACAAAATATTTTAGATCGAAAGTTGCCAGCCTCTTTTTTTCTACATTTTCCTCTTTCCTTTGAAGGCATGTCCCGGATCGTAACGTTCGCCAGATTTACTCCGGCGAATCCACCGTCTTCAATATATGTTTTATTAGCCTTTAGTGTTGTTGACCCGAGAATGGATTTGATTTTAAAACTATGGGCCTTCTTCCTTCTTCAGACCCATAGTTTTCTTCTTCTTTCACCCCTTCCATTCTCTTCTTCACTATGGGCCTTTGAAGCCTACTATCTATCTTCGGTTCAAGTTCTTGATTATTCGAACCGGGTTTGGGTTGGGTGAAATCCATCTCCATCAAACATTCAAGTGTGTTTTCAATTCTTTTGATTTTTGATTTTTAGAGAAGATAAATTGGTCAATTAATTTGTAAAAATCGAATAGTTTTGTAATTTATATTGTACTAGATAAGTACTCGCGTGATACGCGAGTAAAAATAAAATATTTAGTGTCTAAAATTAATAACACGCATAATTATAATTTGTACGTTTAGATTAAATCCTCGTTAAATCATCCGCTGGCTCGTGTAAATAAATTATAGATTAAAATCTACATTTAGTTTTTCATTTATTGTATAATTACCACAAATAAATTCTTAGATTGTCTTAGATTACTGAAAAATTATAAATAACAATATTTTTAAATGAAGAGAGTGTCCTTAAATAAATTATATATTTCATATTACGTAAAAATGATTTGAATAAACATCAACCGTTTTAAAAAAATTATATTCCGAGCCTTAATTATTCTTACATGTTTGATAATTATCTTATAATGATTCGAATGTAAAAAAATAAGATGTACAAAAATTAAAACTTTTTTTAACACTTATAATACTTATCAGTTGGATACAGCAAAGTCCATATGGAGTAGTTCTGTAATACAAGCTGAAATCAGAGAATGAAACTCAAATGGTGTCTCTTTACGTCCTTGATTCTTCACTAAGGCATCGAATACTTGATTTGATTTTCTCGGTATTCAATTGAAGGATATGCTTTCAAACTTAAGTGACCACCATTGTATCTCTCGGACCCAATTAGCCAACGTAAAACATGCATGTTGTTGAGTTATTAGCTGTGGTATTTGCTTGTTATCTTCGTCCATTATGACTTTCCTATAGCCTTTCCACCACAAGTTTTGAATTGCCATAAGGAGACTCTGAAGTTCCGCTTCTAAAGCTGAGGAGACATATCGACCATATCCTTGTGTTGCACCTAAGAAGCACCCATCTTCATTTCTGATTACCCGACCTATTGGAGCTTTGAGATGTTGGTTTTGGTATCCTCCATCGTAGTTACACTTGACCCACACTGGTGTCGGTCTCTCCTATTGTGAACATTCCTCTGTTATATGCCGGTGCCTTAAAGCTGTATTTGAAACCGAATGATCACTCAGATGTTTCCATTCCTCCATTTCTTCAAGTGCTAGTCTATATGTTTTCCTCCAAGGTGTCCTTTCTCCATCAAAAATTAACTTGTTTCGTTGCTTCCATATCGACCACAGTATCATGAAAGGCGTGAGTGTATAAGAGTTGTTGCTTTGTTGATGAGACTTGTCCAAGATACTCTGTATTCTTCCATCCACCGAGACAGAGGGATCAAATAGTTGTGGTATGCCAACATTCGCAGCCTCCCATATCTTTTTTGCATACGGACACGTGAAAAAGGTCGTCTATTGTTTCTGGCTCCGTTCCACAAACCTCATATTGGTCATCATGAATAAAATGTCTTCAGTGAAGCTCTGCTCTTACCGGTAATATACGAGAGCATAATCTCCACAAAAACAGTTTCACCTTTGGAGCAAGTTTCAAACTCCAACATCTCTTTTTGACGTTTACATTACCATAAGGAGGAATCACTTCATTGTTTTCTACATAAGTCGCTAACCAATACCCGGATTTGACCGTGTAACAACCGTTATCCGTAAAATGCCACCCCATGAGATCATTACACTCATGTGTAGGGATTTTCAGTTTGATAATAATACCTATATCTTCCTCGTCAATCATGGCTCTGAGTTTGGTTATGTCCCATCCTTTCCTATGATAGAGTAGGAGATCAGCGACACGTAGATTATTATCAACATCATCACTTCTTTTTCTTGGAGGTCGAGGGAACACATCATTCAACCAAGGATCGCGCCAAACGTTCGTATTCTGGCCATTTCCAATAAGGACTCTCACTCCTTTACGTATGAGATTTAGCCCATGTTGTAGAGACCTCCAACCATAGCTTGGTTTTGTACCTTGTCCAGCCTCAAGTAAGGACGATGATGAGAAGTATCTGCCCTTAATGAGCCGAGCCATTAAGCCTCTTGGTTAGTCTATTATTCTCCAAACTTGTTTTGCTATAAGTGCATCTTTGAACTTTTCTACATCCCGAAATCCAATTCCTCCTTCTTGTTTAGAGAAGCACATACGCTTCCAAGCCATCCAATGTAGTCGAGAGTTACCCTCTGTACCATTCCACCAAAACTTTGTCATCGTTGCTTCAATCTCCTCACATGTGGCTTTAGGAAGTTTAAAGCAGTTCATAGTATCAACCGCCATGGCCATCGCAATAGTTTTAAGCAAAACCTCTTTACCACCGTGAGACAGGAATTTCTTATTCCATCCCATTGTTTGTTCTCGAACTTTTTCATTAATGTATCGAAAGAGATCCACTTTTTTCTCCCAAATTGCTCCGGTAGGCCAAGGTATTTACTACATCGTCCTTCATTAAAGATTTGTAACATTCTTCGGATCCTTGTTTTGTTTTCCTCTGTAACTCGCTTTCCAAATGTGATTGCTAATTCGGTAGTGTTGATCTGTTGCCCCGAAGCTTGCTCATATTGATATAGAACATCTTTTAAAGCCTTGCAATCTTTCTTGTTTGCTTGACAAAAAACAGAAAATCATCTGCAAACATTAAGTGAGTTATGGTCGGGCAAGAGTTACCGATTTTAATACCCTTGATGTCGCCTTTGAGTTCTGCTTTCTTCATCATATGCGTCAAGACCTCCGCGTAAAGAATAAAAAAATATGGCGACAAAGGGTCACCTTGGCGGATTCCCCTCTCTAGTTTAATATCCCCTCTCGGTAAACCATTTATGTTGACAGAGTATGAGACTGATCTGATACATATCATGATCCATTCAACCCAACGCATTGAGAATCCCATTCTGATCATTAACATTTGAATGAACTCCCATTCCAGATGATCATATGCTTTTGTGATGTCCATTTTAACAGCCATATAAGAGCTTGACCATCGTTTTCTCACTTTCAGAGCATGTATCAACTCATGCGCAATGATCACATTGTCCGTGGTTTGTCTTCCAGGAATAAAAGTTGCTTGCTCCTCCGATACGATGTCCGCAAGATGCTGTTTTAAACGAGACACAAGGATTTTCGATATTATCTTGTAACTTATATTGCATAAGGCAATAGGTCTGAACTCTGTCATCATCTTCGGGTTGTCAGTTTTGGGAATCACACATACGTTTGTGTGATTTTGAATAGGGTTGAGCTTCCCTTCCTCGAAAAACCGACAAACTTCTGTTACTATATCAACTTTGAAATCACTCCAAAAAGACTGATAAAAAGCGGCTATAAAGCCATCAGGACGTAGTGCACGTGTCGCTCCAATAGAGAATATCACTGACTTTATTTCATCTTCTATGACTTCTCTGGTCAGCTCCCGATTCATTTGACTGGTTACACTAGCTTCGAAACCGTTAAAAACATGGTAGTGATTGTTCTGAGGTCTGAGATCACTTTGGTACATTCTTGTGAAAAAACATTTCGCAACACTTGCTATGTTACCGTTTCCCCTCTGCTCTATACCATCCTCATCTAAGATTGAGTGGATTCTCTTCTTTGCTCCACGAGATTTGGTTGTTGCAAAGAAGTATTTCGTGTTTCGATCCCCACATCGAAGCCATTTATTTTGGCTTTTGTTCTTCCAAAACTTCTCTTCATCCTTGTAGGCCAAGCTTAGTCTTGATCGTAGTTTTTTTTATATTTTCAGTTGAGTCACCCCTTTCTGTAGCCTCTTGTAGCTTGTGTTTCAGTATCGAAATTTCTTGTTTAGCATTGGCATGATATTGTTGCTTCCACTTAGATATTTCAACCCGACAATGCCTTATGTTGTCTGTGAGATCAGTACACGTACCTCTTGCTCTGTTCCAACCTCTGATCACAAATTCCTTAAATGCTTCTTTATCAAGATGTCGATTGTCATAGATAAAAGTCTTGCCTTGTTGCTCATCTGGTCTATCAAAATGTGTAATGACAGGTCTATGATATGATATTCCAATCTCCAAGAATTCAATGTAAGAATCACGATAGTGTTGGAACCACTCAGAGTTACCCATTGAACGATCAAGACAGCACTGAGCATGGTGAGTATGTCTTGTTCCTGCCCATGAGAATCTATTTCCAACGAAAGGCAAGTCTTGGAAGTCACATACTTGCATCATCTTTCGGAAATCTACAAAACTCCTTTCGGGTATGAGGTTACCTCCTAACTTCTCATGATTATTTCTTATTTCATTGAAGTCACCGATTGCAATCTAGGGACCATTCTTATCTTGGGATAATTGTTCAAGCTTCTCCCATGTATACTTTCTCATTGAAGTTTCAGGATTCCTATACACACAAGACAAGTTGAAATGATTTCCATTGATTGAAATAGCACAGTCTACAATATTTGAAGATTGAAAAGAAACAAGTACAAATGTTGATTTCTTCCACATTATAACAAGACCCCCGCTGAGACCCAAAGGAGGAACTGTTACAAAGTCTTCAAAACCCATATCTCGGTATACACCTTGTACATAACTATTTTGCTGCTTAGTTTCCATTAGGCAGATGATATCCGGGAGATATTTCTTGTTTATCTCCTTTAGATGTCGAACTGTCAGGTCATTGCCCAAGCCTTGACAGTTCCAGCCAGATGTCCTCATTCTTCCCGTGGTGGTTTTGGGCCCACCGCGCCTTTGGTTTTGTTTTCATCCACCTTCGAACCACTTGACTCACCCGGCTCATGATATCTCATTCTGGATCTTTCGTAAGAGATCAGATTCTCAACAAACTTACGCTTCAAGGATGCTCTCCTATGATCTCCATTTGTTTCAGCATACGTTGCCAAAAGGTGCATCATATCATCCATTTCCCATTCCTCTGGTTTCATAATTGCTTTGCCCTTCAGGTCCAGGAAATCGAGCTCATCTGTCTCACGAGAGTTAGTTCCATCAGTATCTAAAGGTAATTGCTCTATACCTTCTATAATAATTTGCTGTTGATTTTGCCCCTCCTTCACCAGAACATGGGCTCCCGATTCAGGCTCAGGTCCACCTGTTTTGGCCTCCATTTCCACTTCAGCATCCATCATATGATCAGGTTTCTGTTGCACTTCCTCATTGTCATGATTTCCTTTTGGTGCGTCTCTATTCTCCTCATCAGGATCAATCTCACGAATGATCACACCAAGGTTTAGTCGGCGATGTCTCGGTCCATCATCATGGTCATTGTTATCCTCCTCACCTTTATTCTGAATAAGGCACGCACCTAAGTCATGAGTAATCAGCCCACAAACTTCACAAAAACCTCTCAACCTTTCATATCGGAAGCTTAATAAAGTGCTAACTCCGGCGGTGAATTGAAAGTTGCGCTGGAATCGTAAAGGCTGAGTTACGACCCAATCCACTTTGACCCGTACAAACTCCACTCTGGCCACCATATTCGGATCATAGTCAACCTCCAAAAGTTGACCTATAGCCCTTCCGATATGCATGATGACCTCACGATTCAAGTATTGAAAAGGGATACCTCTGATTTGTATTCAGAAGGCGATACAGTTCATTTCAAGTGGGTTCAAAAGCGGTGTCCACCTTTCTAGAACGAGCATTCGATCAGAGAACGCCCAGGGTCCTCTATGAAGAATCGTCATCATCAACTCCTCTGTCGGAAAGATGAATTGGAATCTCCTTCCCTCCAGAATGCGACCTTGCACTAATCCATCAACACCCCATATCCTTGGTAAGTTCGCTATGATTGACCTCAGATTTTGTCGTCGCGGGATTACTGGTCTTCCGATTAAAACAAATCGGTTTTCTGCCTCTGCTTGGTTCACCACTTCCGGCGGTAGGGCAAAGGGGTCATCCTCTGAACCCAAGTTCAGATCTTGAACGGCTCTTCTCAAATTGTCAGCCATGGTTCGGGTTTGGTAGTAAAATCGCAAGAGAATGAGTATTTGATTTCTTGTGCTTTTGTGATTTCTCCATCTCTTCTTACTTTTAAAGGCCGAAATCCATGAAATTCATCCTATAACTGCTTCACGATGCCCTAACTTCAACAACGTGGGGATAACCGCCGGATTCTGGATCCACTCCTCAAACTTCCCCATTTCTCCGGCGTAGTGGCTCTCAACCGCCAAACCGGCGATGAGGAAAAGTAATTGTCGTATAATCGCATTTAGAGTCGCCATAAGTTTATCGATTCAGTTGCAATCGCACTTATTTAGATGGCAAAATTTTTAAAATTGTACAAAAACTAAAACTTAAAGTCAACTTTCTATATTATATAAAAACTATTATGAAAAACATATATTAGATTATATTTTTCAGTGTTATACATTATAGAGTTTATATGTATTTTATAACTTTTCTTTTAAGATTATACAATTTTCTTTTACTTAATTTTTTAATAAGCTAGTTTTCTTTTTTTTGTTAAATTATATCTTTTAAGAAGTAAATAACAAATAACAGAAAAGTTTATATTAATTTCTATTTCTAGATTGACACATGCCACGATCTAAATTAAACATTGACATATGTCGAAATCCGGTGAGTTATAATTTGCTTACGTGTCGCGTTCACGTTGAACGTGTTCAGCTTTATATAATAAGATTAGGCCAAACAAAATACACCTACTTGATATTCGGTGTAGGCTCAGGTATTAATATCTTACCTCAAATTTATACATGCAGAATTGGAAATGTCAGGAAATTGAAATGCTAATAATAAATATACTGTCGAGGGAGTTGCTCCAAGAGTGAATCAAAATACCAAAAATTGAGTAAAAACAGGAAGTTTTTTTCAACTGTAATTGAAATATAAGTTAGAGAATTTCCGTAAGTTTTCCAAAGATAGGCATGTGATCATGTGGTATTCAATATTCAGCATTTGGAAATATTTTGCGTAAAATTAAATAGCTAACGACCTAATATGTTTTTTTATGCATATGTGCATATATAATGTGGAAGCGTGAATATATCACCAGGGGAGCTAGACCACACATTAAGGGAAAATTATACGTTTATACTATATATGTTAAATTTTATGGCTTCCAATTCAAAATCAATTGACTATGAGTGAATTGGTTCATGTCTCTTATATACTGATTAACATCCTTTTCAACTACCGATGTGAGATATTATCTCTAATGTGCCCCGTCGAGATTATGGCTCTCTTGACCATAAATTTTGTTATGTTTGGATATGGATCGATGGACCAATTTTGTGTCAAATTGATTGATCGGATTAGATTGTATGGATCTGGGCTTTGATATCATGTTAAGTTTTATGGACTTTTAACTCGAAAGCAATTGGCTATGAATGAGTTGACTCATGTCCCTTATATATTGATTAACATCTCGATGAACAATAATTATCCCTAATAATATATAGATATATTCTTGTAAATATTATTGTGGTATGTGATGCATGTTTTTTCTTCTAAAATTTTATTAGGTTTGCCACTGGCCATGCTGTACATCTGCTTATGTACATCTGCTTTTATATATATATATATATGATGCATGTGTATTGGCAGTTCCACTGACTCTTTCTTTTTTGTTTAAATAATATCATTTTGATACGATTCATTACATCTTTCTTTATTTCTAATTTTGTGTTTTTTCTTCAACTCATATGGCATAAATTAACTTTTAGCAAGTTTAAATTGATTATGTTATTACATAGCCAATTGATCTGACTCTTAATTCTACGTGATCACAAAAATTGAACCATATGAAAAAAATTGATATTTTAAATGTGTGTAGATACTTTGACAAAAAAAAAGTGTGTAGATACTTAATATAAAATATAGGGAGTATTTCGTTTTATGCGTGTGTGAAGTCAACTCTAGTGCAAGAAAATACTCGTGTAAGTCTCTGATATAATCTCTGTTTCATAATGTTCGATTGCAATTGTTGCGACTATAAAATTTCTATAGTAAGCTCTTCCTTCATGGTGGTTTGGGTCAGTGATCTTGTTTGGTCTATGTCCGACAACGTTTTTGTGTGGGTACAGAGGTGAATTTGGTTTTGCTCATGATGTTCTGATTTCTTAGTCTGCAGTACGTTAGGTTCATATTGTATTAGTTGATTTCTCTCGAGCCTATGACAAGAAGTTAAGTTTTTACCATTGTTTTAACGATTTTTGTACTTGTATTACTCACTTTTTTTTGTTAAGCCTTGTTTCGTTTTCTGATGCTCTAGTCTCTACCGACTAGTTAATTCCAATTGCAATCACTTTATTAACGTTTCGTAATTTGATGAGATTCAGACCGAGAGACTTGATGAGGATGTCCTGCTAGTACCGGAAAGACCAATGACGCGTGCAAGGATCAAAAGACTTATGGAGGTACTGCTTGGATTCGTTCGAAAATATGAAGAAGCTTCAAGAGCAAGCGATCGATCGGTCACTATCTTAGATTGATCGATCACCCTGTTCACTATTAGATCGATCGATCTGGTATAGTGATCGATCGATCACAAAGTTACAATTCCGATTGATCAATAATTACACCCAATCGATCGACCGCCTGGCCAAAAACGATTTTTGTGTTTTCTTCATTATTTCAGGATTTTCCTTTAATTATCAGATTTCTTTTTAGATTAGGGTTTTATTCTGATTTCCTTTTAGTTTAGGATTATTTCTTTTGCTATATATATATTATCAAACTCATTAAGCTTTTAATCCGGAAATTTAATAAACACATAGTTTTTTGCTTATAATTCATTCTCTTGAGTTAATAGAGAACTTTGGCTACAAGTTTGATATCTTAGCCTTATCCAGGAGTATCAAGTGTTAATCCATAAACACTTGTGTCACCATTCGCTTGATAATGCAAAATAAGATGGAGAGTATTCATGAGAGGATTGATCAAGTCCAAGAAGTGGTTGCCTCTGTAGGAGAAGTGGCGCAGCAAAGGACACCAAACTAGCACATACAAGGTCTGCCTCAGCGCTTTGGGGGATAAAATGTCTATGATCAAGGCGTGGGAGATGACGAGAGTCAAGATGAACATGATCCACCTCAAAACCCACTGAGACTGAGGCAAGATGATTGTCTTGGTAGTCTGAAGATGAAGATACCACCCTTTTAAGGGAAGAGTGATCTAGACGCCTACCTGGAGTGGGAGAAGAAGGTAGAGACGATTTTTGCGTGCCAAAATTTCACTAAATCCAAGAAGGTATGTGTAGCTGCTACTGAGTTTACGGATTATGCTATTAACTGGTGGGATCAATTGATAACTATAAGGAGACGTGACGGAGAGCCTCCCATCGATACGTGGGTTGAGATGAAGAGAATCATGAGGAGAAGATTTGTGGCAAGTCATTACCACAAAGAATTGCATCATAAGCCGAAGAGACTTTCACAAGAAAGTAGAAGTGTGGATGAATACTTCCAGGAGATGGAGTTTTTGATGATTAAAGCACATTTGGAAGAGGATAGAGAAGCTACTATGGCCAGGTTCATTGGAGTACTGAACCGAGAGATACAATATTAGGTGTAAGTGAAGCACTATGTAGAAATGGAAGATCTTCTGCATAAAGCCAACCTAATCGAGAAGCAGATCAAGCGAAAGAGTTCGTTGAGATCACCTTATAGATTTTCTTCTAAGCCATCTTACTACAAGGATAACATGCTCGGCTATTCAAAACCTCGTTATGACGAGAAGCCCAAGGAGGAAAACAAGCTCACTAGTTCGAGGCAAGGCTTCAAAGGCAAGGTTGTTGCACAGGGAGAACGTAGTGCCATCAGAAACAAAGAAATCAAGTGCTTTAGATGTCAGGGAAGAGGACATTACGCTAATGAATGTCCAAATAAGAGAGCCATTGTGTTGCTAGATAACGACGACGTGGAGACTGATGAAGAAGAAGTGATGGAATCTGAGAAGGAGAAGAAGCCATCAGAGGTGAGTTGTTGGTGACGAGGAGGAGCCTCAGTGTACAGGCTCGTGAGGGCTTTCAGGAGCAGTGGGAGAACCTGTTTCATACTCGTTGCAAAGTCCAGGATAACGTATGCAGTCTCATTATAGATGGAGGAAGTTGTAGTAATGTTGCTAGCTCTACAATGGTGCAGAAGCTTGGGTTGGCAACAAGAAAGCATCCTAATCCTTATATACTTTAATGCCTGGATGAACGAGGTGACATGAGGGTGACAAAGCAAGTTCTTGTTCCATTGACAATTGGATGTTACCAGGATGAAGTTCTCTGTGATGTATTACCTATGGGCGCATGACACACACTACTGGGAAGACCGTGGCAGTTCAATAAGAATGAGGTCCATGATGGGTATACAAATAGCTATACCTTTCAACATAGTGGGAGAAATATTACACTCATTCCTATGGTGCCTCAGGAGATACATGCTGACGAGTTGCAGCTTAAACAACAAAGAAAGCAACCAATTGTGAGTGACTCCCTAAACACTAATCACAAAATAAATGAGAGTCTGAGAGAAACCTAGAAAAAGGCATGTGAGAGTAAACCCGTGAGATCTTCTAATTTCTTTGTGAGCTCTGGTAACCTCCGGAAGGCTTTGTTTACACAACAACCTTTTCTTTTACTTGTTTATAAGGAAACTCTTATGAGTTTAACTAATTCGGCATCGGATCGTCCGATTAGCATTTCTTGTCTTTTGCAGGAATTTGAATATGTTTTTAAGAAGAAAGCCTAGAGGGGTTGTCGTCGATTAGAGGGGTCGAACATCAGATTGATTTTGTCCCTAGAGCCTCACTTCCAAACCGTCCTGCACGGTTCTAGGCTGTTTTCCAAGATAGATATGAAGAGTGGCTATCATCATATTAGAATGAAAGAAGGAGTTGAATGGAAAACAACCTTTAAAACAAAACATAGATTATATAAATGGTTAGTCATGTCTTTTGGATTGACCAATGTACCTAGTACTTTCATGTACTTAATGAATCATGTTTTGCAATAATTTATTGGGAAATTTGTTGTTTTTTCCTTTGATGATATCCTAGCTTACAACAAGAGTCTTAATGATCATGTTATTCACTTGAAATCGATGCTAGAGTCTCTTAGGAAGGAAAAACTCTATGCTAACTTAAAGAAATGCACCTTTTGTTTAGATAACATTGTTTTTCTAGGCTTTGTCATTAGTTCCCAGGGAGCACATGTTGATGAAGAGAAGGTTAAAGCAATTCGAGATAGGCCTATTTCATCGACCATTGGAGAAGTGCGAAGCTTTTATAGTTTGGCTGGATTTTACAGGAGATTTGTGAAAGACTTCAGCACCATTGCAGCCCTACTCACAGAGGTGATCAAGAAAACCGTTGGGTTTACATGGGGACCAGCGCAGGAAGAAGCCTTTTAGATGCTCATAGGGAAGCTGACTAACGCACCTTTACTTATGCTTCCTAATTTTTCAAAGACCTTAAAAATTGAATGTGATGCGTTTGGTATAGGTATTGGAGCAGTGTTGATGCAAAAACACAAACTCATCGCCTACTTTAGTGAGAAGTTGGGAGGAGCTACTATGAATTATCCATCATATGACAAGGAGCTTTATGCATTGGTTCGGGCACTTCGGACATGGCAGAATTACTTGTAGCCAAAGAAGTTTGTGATCTGTACAGATCATGAATCATTAAAACATCTCAAAGGAAAACAAAAGCTGAACAAAAGACATGCTCGATGGGTCGAATTCATTGAGACCTTTCCTTATGTTATTCGCTACAAGCAAGGTAAGGAGAATGTGGTAGTTGATGCCTTTTTCTCGCAGGTATGTTCTTCTTTCTACTCTTGAGGCTAAGATGCTAGGATTTTATCAGATAAAGACTTATTATGAGAGTGATGCTGATTTCCAAGACATTTATAAGTCTTGTGATAAAGTTTCTGTGAACAAGTATTATAAGTTTGATGGATTCATGTCCTATGAGAACAGGTTGTGTGGTTCTAATTGTTCCTTGCGAGAATTGTTTGTCAGGGAAGCTCATAAAGGAGGTTTAATGGGACATTTAGGCATTGCCAAGACGTTGAGTACATTGCATGAACACTTTTACTGGTCGCGAATGAGGCGAGATGGGGAGAGGATCTGTAGCAGGTGTGTCACGTGCAAGAAGGCCAAAACCAAGCTCAAACGCACAATTTGTATACTCCTTTACCTATTTCTATTGAACCTTGGGTAGATGTATTTATGGACTTTGTTTTAAGACTGCCTAGAACTAGAAACGGACGAGACTCTATCTTTGTGGTAGTTGATAGGTTTTCTAAGACACATATCATTTCTTGTCATAAAACTAAAGATGCCATGGTTGCTGATTTACAATTTAGAGAGAATTTTAGGTTGCATGGAATGCCTAGATCAATAGTCTCAAACAGGGATACTAAGTTTCTTAGTCAATTTTAGAAAACTTTGTGGGCTAAGTTGGGAACCAAACTGATGTTTTTCACTACTTGTCATCCTCAAACGGATGGACAAATTGAGGTTGCAAACATGACTCTGTCAACTTTATTGCGTGCTTTGATTAAAAAGAACATTAAGACTTAGGAGACTTGTTTGCCGCATGTTGAGTTTTCATATAATTATTTTGTCCATTCTGCATCCAAGTTTTCACCATTTTACCTTGTGTATGGATTTGACCCGTTATCACCTCTGGATTTGATTTCTTTACCTTTGAGTGAACAAACTAACTTAGATGGCCAACAAAGAGTTGAGTTTGTAAAGCATATGCATGAGCAAGCCAAGGATAACATTCAGGCCATGACTGAGCAATATCAACATGATGCTAACAAGGGTCAAAAAGAAGTTGTCTTCAAACTCGGAGACTTGGTCTGGATACATCTGAAGAAGAAAAGGTTTCCCGTTGAGCGAAAGTCAAAGCTACTACGAAAATAGGTGGTCCATTTGAAGTGTTGGAACGGATCAACAATAATGCCTACAAGCTTGATCTTCAAGGGAAGTATGACGTAAGTTCTACATTCAATGTGGCTGATTTGGTTCCTTTTGTCGCAGATGAACCCGATTTGAGGGCAAACACTTTTCAAGAGAGGGAGAATGATGAGATCCAGACCGAGAGACTTGATGAGGAAGCGCTGCTAGTACTGAAAGAACCAATGACAAGTGCAAGGATCAAAAGACTTAAGGAGACACTACTTGGATTCGTTCGAAAATATGAAGAACCTTCAGAAGCAAGCGATAAATCGATCACTACCTTAGATCGATCGATCACCCTGTTCACTTTCAGATCGATCTGATGGCGTGATCGATCGATCACAAAGTTACGGTTTCGATCGATCGATCACTACACCCAATCGATCGATCGTCTGGCCAATAACGACTTTTGTGTTTTTCATTATTTTAGGGTTTTCCTTTAATTTTCAGATTTTCTTTTAGATTAGGGTTTTATTCTGATTTCTTTTTAGTTTAGGATTATTTCTTTTGCTATATATACATTACAAAACTCATTAGGACTTATTAATCCAAAAATTTAATAAACACATAGCTTTTTGCTTAGAATTGATTCTCTTAAGTTCATAGAGAACTTTAGCTAAAGATTTTATATCTTAGCCTAATTCAGTAGTTTGTGTCACCGTTCGCTTGATTTTTGAATTCATCAACATTTTCAAAGTTCTCCAACAATTTAGGATTCCACGAATCCTTTATCGAAGAGATCACGAGGTTGAAGCCAGAAATCTCCATCACCTGAAGCTCTTTCAGAAGTATCCAACACCACCAATTCCAAAGAAGAGATCCAGACTCATATCATAACTCTTCGTAGTTTCAATAGAATATCTTTTAACAAAAAATGACAATGGTAAATAAGATAATTTTTTTTAAAAAAATATAGCCACAACTCATTTCGTGGCTATAATTGATATTTTAACTACGATTAACCATGAAATATAATAGTTACGACCGTATAATCTCGAATAGAACGTGACTAAAATGTAACTATATCATTTTATTTCTACTAGTGAAAATGCTTATTGTGTCTCTCAACTTCGACATTTCTTTAGACGTGCCTCGTGGACAATTATTCACTTTATGAAAAGGTTTTTGCTGAGTAATGAATGAAACGGTTGTTGCCAACCTGATGTCTTTAGGTGACATTTTAGGACGGTATAAAGACTACTTCCATTTTTTTTTATTTTTAATGTTTAGTATCTTCTTTTCTAAATCAATTTCTTTGAAAGTTTCTTTTCCTGATATGCTTATTTAGCATATCGGTATCTTGCTAACGTGGGTTGATTATAAGTTTATAACTCAAAGAGTTTTTTTTTTTTTTTTTTTGATCACAAACTCAAAGAGTTTATTCAATACAATTCAAACACTTAAAAACGGTTATGGGACATATTGCTTATGGTGACTTTTCAAGTTTGTAAAAATAAATACGAAAATCTTATATATGGGGTCAAAAATGATAAAAGTTGCAAAACACATCAACACTGTATATGTTTAGTTGACTTGAATAATCAAGTTTTCTCTTACTATCAGTGTTCTAAAAGAAGGTCTAGGCGGCCGTTTAGCCGGTGTTTAAGTGCAATGTGTCCATAGACCATGACGATTATTTTATAGACGTCGCAATTAGGCGTCAATATTATTAAGCGGATTTAAACAAAGTTTAGGAGAACCTCGGAGTCTAGGCGAGCGTAGACGGTCCTACAAAAATACAAATTAGTTAAAATTTATTTTTTACATACAATCTTATTATAAGTTTTAGTTTCATAAATATATGATTAAAAAATTCATATATATAAAACTCATATTTTTGGTTAATTTTCTTTCATAGAGTAATATTTTTGAGTTTTTCAATCGATATTTCTGTTCTAGATATATTATAAACCATATATTATATCATGTAATATGCTATATATATATATATATATATATATGTAAGTTTCTAAACCACCTAAAAATTATATAATATAAGCGTCTAAACCATCTAAAAATCGCTTAAACATTAGACGTTGGATCGCCGTCCTTTAGTCTCTACCACTTTCTTTAATGCTTATTACAAGTAAAAATGTTAGGACGTTTAGTGAGCGGCAAAACCAGATTTTAGAAAGAAAAGTTGATGATTAATTTTATGTAAAGAAATTATCAAAATCAGCGACTTTGGGTAAAATCCTAGATTATCGANCCGAGCATTATTTCTCCAAATCAAGCCGCTTTCATACCAGGAAGGAACATCATGGACAATGTCATCATTGCGCATGAAGTTCTCCATTCGCTCAAATCTAGGAAGCGATGGGCTAATTCCTACATGGCAATTAAAACAGATATCACCAAAGCGTATGACCGCCTGGAATGGGCTTTTTTACGCCATACAATGTCGACTATGGGTTTTTCATCCACCTGGATCCGCTGGATCATGGCATGTGTCGAATCGGTCTCCTTCTCCGTTTTAATAAATGGCACCCCGCGCGGTGCTATTACACCAGGTCGTGGAATACGACAAGGA
>OVAN01008530.1:0-18032 GCA_900406275.1 Anastatica hierochuntica | reverse complement strand
TCGGAACTGAAACGGAACCGAAACTGATCTGAAAATGAATTTGTTCTGATACAAAAAAAACAACAAAAGACGGGTCTAAGTCCACCAATAGTGATGCCCTTATCTCTTTTTTATTAATTCGATTATTAAAAACCCGGATAATCTGAAATGAGATCGAACAGTAGAATCCAAATTATTCTGGATTCCGAGTAAATAGACAAAAGAAAAACCAAAGTTAGTTACATTCTGAAACTAATCAAAGCAGTTTTCAGTTAATTAAACAAAATAATGAAACTTTGTTCCAAAATTAGCGAATGCTCAAACACATTCTTACAGGTCTTTCTCCGCGTGAACACCAAATAAAACCAGAGTCCTTCCTATTTTAGGACCTCTCTCTTTCTTCTCCAAATCATCTTCCTTTCTTCGGATTTTTATCTTCATACAGCTTCTTCTTCACACTTGTACCTTTAATCATTGATTCCTTGTTCTTTCTCTCGATGCCTTGCGATTCAAGTAGGCGGTGAGGGAATTGAAGTTTAAACGGGAATGAAGAAAACTTGGGATCCAAGCTATTCATTAAGTCTATTGGTTTTGTTATCATCAATTCTATTCCTGTGCAACGGCCAAGACTATGGGACGCCGAGCGAAGACGGAGCAGGAGCAGGAGCAGGGGAGCCACCGCCCGAGATGGCGAGTTGCAATGGTATATTCATGAGCTACAGTTTTGGTAGCCGAGAGAGAGAGTACCCGCACGTCAAGAATGTGACTGCGCAATCGTGGGCGTTCAAAGCGACTGCGATGATTGTAAATGCGGGTAAGGAAGAGCTCAAGGGCTGGCAGATGTTCATAGGGTTCCGTCACAGAGAACTGATCGTTTCTGCGACTGGTGCGTCTCCAATGGACGGCGATTATCCTCTTGACGCGAGCAATGGAACTACGTTTATTGGATCGCCAAACACAGATTTGAAAACCTCCATTGAAACTGCCGGTGATTTCACTCAGATATCTACCAATATCGAAATTACTGGGACTCTTTTCGGGGTTTCGAAGTCGGTCACGCCCATGCCGAGAACTATTAAGCTCACCAACGACGGCTGGGAATGCCCCGCCCCAAAGAGAAAAGGTTAACTTTTAAATTTAGACTATTGTTGATTGTTTGAGACGCAAGTAATCTATGTTTGCATTTATTAGGTAGAATATTACTTTTTTTGCATTTTAACTTTTTTACATTAGCAATTTATAAAGATATTATTATAAAATTTTCAAAAATTGAGAGTTTTTGTTTTCTTGCGCAGGAGGCAATATGCACGTTTGTTGCAGGAGAAACCCTAAGGTGAAGGCCAAGGCTGTAACAAAGACAAAGTTTGCACCGAGAAGGACCGGTGATCTAAACATAATCTACGATGTACTGCAATCATTCGACAGCAACTACTTAGCCCAAGTGACCATCGACAACGATAATCCGCTGGGGCGGTTAGACCGTTGGAACTTGACCTGGGAATGGACGCGAGGAGAGATTATAAACACGATGCGAGGAGCTTACACTTACAAGAAAGATCCATCTGAATGCCTTTACAGCAAAGCTGGACAGTATTACAAAGACTTAGATTTCTCTAAGGTCATGAACTGTCAGAAAAAGCCAGCCATTTCCGATTTGCCCCCTGAGATGAAGGACGATAACGTCACCGGCAAGTTACCTTTCTGTTGCAAAAACGGAACTCTCTTGCCTTCTATTATGGATCCTTTGAAATCTCGATCTATGTTTCAGTTGCAGGTAAACATATAATCTTTAAGTTAGTCGAAATGTATAAAGAATCGCGGTTTTTAGGGTTTTGAAGTTTTCTTTGTTAGGTTTTCAAGTTGCCTCCTGATTTAAACAAAACAGCTCTACACCCACCTCAGCATTGGAAAATCGACGGTGTGCTTAATCCGCAGTACAAATGCGGGACACCGGTTCGGGTTGACCCGTCTCCGTTCCCGGATTCTAGCGGTCTACCAGCTATATCCTTTGCTATAGCCAGCTGGCAAGTGGTCTGCAACATAACAAAACCAAAAGTCCAAGCCTCAAGATGTTGTGTCTCTTTCTCTGCTTTTTACAACAACTCTGCAATTCCTTGCAACACTTGCGCTTGCGGATGCAACGACATTGATACCGATACTTGCGATGCTGATCGTAATCCACTTCTCCTCCCTCCTGACGCTCTCCTTGTTCCGTTTGATAACAGAACACTAAAGGCTAGAGCTTGGGCTAAACAAAACCACATGCCAGTACCCAAGAAACTCCCTTGTCCGGATAACTGTGGAGTCAGTATTAACTGGCACCTTAACACGGACTATAGAGACGGTTGGACCGCAAGGTTAACCGTTTTCAATTGGAGGGATTTCGCTTTCGAGGATTGGTTTGTGGCGGTTGAGATGGGGAAGTCAGGTCCAGGATACGAAAATGTTTACTCCTTTAACGGCACACGTGTTCCGCCAAACAATCGAACCCTTATGTTCCAAGGCTTGCCTGGTATGAACTACCTTGTGGGTCAAGTTAACGGAACCAATCCCTTAAGAGACCCTCCCGTGCCCGGGAAGCAACAGTCTGTTATATCCTTCAAAAAGAAGAACATCAAGGGACTGAATATTCCCCAAGGTGACAGTTTCCCAACTAAGGTTTTTTTCAATGGAGAAGAATGTGCGCTTCCAAAACATTTCCCGAAGAAGAGCTCAGGGGATAGGCGCGGTATCAGCGTCTTGATGTCACTTGGTTTCGCTGTGGTCACGGCATTTGCACTAATGATGGATTGATCACTGAAGGGATAACTAAAGTTTTTAGCATTATTGGCCAGATTTTGATATTGGAAGGTTGGTGTTTTGATGATGTTGCTGAACAGAGGAAGGATCAAAAGGAGCATTATGTGGAGAGATCTTTGTCATGTGATTGACCTAATATTTGAAAAAATGCAATTTGATATGTTGTATTAATACTTTTTCTGGTCTATAAAAGTATTCATGTGTATGATAAATCAAATACCTCAGAACAGTGTTGATCTTATTAGTCTTTTTAATTTGAACCTTTTGTGAAATCTCCTCTTTCTTCGTTAACATTTTTATTCGAAATATTAAAATATAACATCGAAGATTCGGAAGCAAAGAACACAAGCCATTGACAGAAGCAAGTAACATTAGATTCTAAAACAGGAATTTATGCTTTGCTTAGAATCTGAGAAAGACAATTTAAAAAGCTTCTCTGCAACATTTTCTCAAAAGAATTACCTTTATTTAAACCTAATTTTCTATCATCATCTCTTATCAATTCATATACACCTCTCTGTCCCCTCTTGATTTCGGCTCGGCTTTGCTTTGCTACACTTCTATCAGTTTAAGAAAATGGTCCTAGACCTCAAGAACATGATGTTTCGTGCGTTCGGTCTGATGTGCCTCTTCATGATCGTTAACAAAGCCTACGCTAGAGAGTTTGCGGTCGGTGGTGCCAAAGGTTGGACTGTCCCTGCCAGTTCTCAAATGTACAGTCAGTGGGCAGAACAGAGCAGATTCCAAATGGGCGACTCTCTGCGTAAGTTTTTACACAATACTAATAACCGAGTCGTAGTTAGTTCGCCTAATGACACACAAAAATGTATACAATTGCAGTGTTCGTTTACCAACCAAACCAAGACTCTGTGCTTCAAGTCACAAAAGACGCTTATGACAGCTGCAACACAGATGCACCAACTGCTAAATTCACCGATGGGAAAACTTCCTTCGCGCTAACCCACTCTGGGCCATACTATTTCATCAGCGGAAACAAAGACAACTGCAACAAAAACGAGAAACTCGTTGTAATCGTCATGGCTGATAGAAGCGGCAACAACACCAAAACATCATCACCGCCATCTCCAGCCCCAGCTCCCTCTGGAGAATCCGCACCTTCTCCACCTGTCACAGGAACCTTTGAGATGACTCCAGCACCTACGCCTACCCCGTCCCACGAAACTCCAAACAATGCAGCTTCTTCTTCTTCCTTTGTCGCTGCTCTTCTCGGGGCTGCTCTTACTTCCACTCTATTCCTACACTAAGAAGTTTATCTTTTTTGTTTCCATCCTATAATGAGTCGTTTCCCTTTCTCTCTTCACCCAAGTTTGTGTCAATAGGTGTTTATTGTTTGAGTTTTACCCCCATTTGTTTCTCATGTAAATGAATAAATAAAAGTATAACTTGTGTATATTATCTATAGAAATTGAAGGATAAAGAGAAAAGAGTTGGAAATTAAAAGGACAAGAATCATAAGAAACTAATGTCAAACAAAAATTCTGCTCTTTTCTTAGTTTTTCTCTGTAGAACAGCTATTTGAAATAAACTGTCTGAGGTTCTTCTATGGTTTTAATAGTTTAATGGAAAATTCTAACCTCCAGTCACCAATTAAATGTTCTTCCCGAGTTCGACCTTTTTGATCAGTCTTATTGTATTGTGGAAAATCGAATCCAGTATTCCTGCCACCTGAAAAAAATCCACAGGGTAAATCCAGAGTCGCCATGGAATCCATGATAGTACGAACAAGCAAGGTAGACTGAGAAAATACTAACTGTGAAAACACCACCAATAATGGCGCACAGATTTGTGATGAAGTGCGAGAAGGATTTTGGGTTTTCGGTTACTAAGATCTGCAAAAAGAGAGCGACCAAAGGAGCAATAACAAAGAGGAGAATGATATTGAGATATGTGCGAGAGATATTTCCCGTTTGTGTTAATGAGGACTGAACCTGCATGGGAGAGAGCTCAAAGTGAAACTTTGCAACCGGTAAGTAATAAGTCTGAGCCACGCTGCTGTGAGCAGTGTATTCATATTCCTCGATCAGTGAATGTTCTTCACCAGATCTTCTTGTTATGACCTCTGTTTTGACTATTTGAAGGTAGTGTTCGATCTGACAGCGTTAATAGTGTAGAGAATAATTAGGGAAGGGTCAAAAAAAGAATATTTGACGAACGTTCAAGAATCTAAACTCATATGACGGTGTTTGCGACTTACGGTGACATTGGCACCAAAGTCGTGCTGATTTATGAATGCCTTTTCATCCAGCCTGTCATGGCTTTGGCCGAGATATGGCAACAACCGCCTCATATCAGTCAGCAGCCTAGGAGAAATCATCCTCCCAAATGAAAGATGGGTAACAAAATGCGACATGTTCATTTGAGAAGTATCGAATGAATGAGCTCCTGAACGAGCTGAGATAACGAGGTTTCCTGGAACCTGAAACATACAAAAGACAAAATTCCAGTACAGGAAAGCTGCGAAAAATCAAACGCGCCACAAATCAATTACAGGACATTCATTTGGTCTACAATTTTTCAGCCTGAGGTTTACCTTCTTTACACGTACAAAACCTTCTACTCTACAACCTCCAGTAACCGGTGCCTTTCTGAGTTTTGTTGCTGTATCATTGGATTTATGATCCAAAGCCAGCGTGTGAGTCTCCGGGTGGATAGGTGCGACCAGTCCTTCCACCATCTGGAAGAAAGATAATACTTGTAAATGAACTCTTAGAAGAACATGCTTACTACTCAAAATGCAGCAAAAAGATACGCTATGCATGTATACGTATATAACTCCCAGACACAACTACACGTATTTATGTAACTAGATGAAGTGACAAACGCACACATACAAAGACTCAAATGTTGACTAATTTTATTCCTGTTACTGGAACGAAATTTTGATATTTCTACCTTCACTATACTCTCTGTGTCCCGATCTCCATAGTAAGATTCATGTTCGTGGTGTCCATGGTCCTCTCTGAAAACAGAAAAATTGGAACACTTTCTTAAGAATATTTACACCAAAAGATATGTAGTTAGCGTACACCTAAAGGAAGCTAATAAGCAAAAGAAGAAAGGAAAACAATTTAAGGTGTTAATTTTAAAACAAATTTATGGTGATGATTGCACATGTGCCAACAACTGTACTGAGAACACAATTAGGGGATATGAAACTGGGTTTGTAGAGGTAAAGTAGAAGAGAAGAAGGATAATAACTAAGCTAGTGTCTGTATAAAAACATCTTAGTAGATGGTTTCTCACTTAATATCACTGCCTTTGCGGAAAATCCTTATAGATGGATAGCCTTGTATATGATTCCTGAAAATACATTAACAATTTATTTTAGGTCAGACAAAAGGTGAGGGAACAAAAATTCAGCTCTTCATGGAAATGACTCATAAATCAAGAGATTTTCTGAGCAAGTTCAGAACAGGTCATCAAATTTCATATTAACCCAAAGCCACAAGAAAAGGTATATAAAAGCATCAACTTCATAATACCTCCTACATAGCGCAGGTTCTTCCGTGCAATCAACATTTCCTAGAAGAACACGGCCATCAGTTTGAGGATCATATCTGCAGTAGAATATTAACATGAAGATGTTTCAGAAATGAAACTATCAGCCAGCCTTACTTAAGAATTTCACAACTTAATAAAAACGCAGAAGAGTCTAATGCAAACCTTTCTTTTATTATATTAGCTGCTTTCTCCCATGATGGTTTCTGAAGCCAATAGTAGAAAATACAAAAGAAAATCATCATACCCAAAACATGAACACTTTTTTTCAATGTCAGACGGATACCGAGGTATATAATACCAGTAAAAGCCACAAAATATTTTGACCAACGTATGATTCAACAGAAAGAGATTGTCATCTAAAATTCGTTACGCAAAATAACAAATCCCATACCTCTTGTGAAAAAGATTAATACACGTGATAAAAGAAAGCAAACTTTCCTATAAATATGACATGCACATGTATTTCACATTGCCTGATTGAATATATTCACAAAAACAGTCACAGACGAGATAAACTAGATTTTTTTCTTGCTTGGTCAAGCAGTAAAAATAAGTTATGATGAGTACATTCAGAACTGGATCATTAACATTTAACGCTTGCAAACCAGAAGGAAATGGCCATGAAAATTTTAGAAAATTGGAAAGTTTGTAAGAAGCATAAGATACTACTAAAAGAATTACCAGGCGATTACTCCAGTAGCACCATGGTGCATAAAAGTTAACAACCAATATTGGAAAACTGCATTAAGTTCAAATTATGTTAGTCTATATTCATGCCCTCAGATAGGACTCTTGCAAATGGACAACAACAAAAAAGCTGCCTACTCACTGATGTGAAAGTGCATCAAAACTTTTACTGGTTAATGGTATAGCACCATCAGGAAACTCTTCCTTAATTTCTTCTCCATGGTTGATCTGATGCAATGCAAGGCCCGAGTGGAATTCTGCGCCAGTGGACCTCAGATGCGGATCAATTGGAAACTTGCGGACTGTTTTTGTTATATTCAACCTGTTCTGTAAAAAAAGTAAACATCATAATTAGATTTAGGCCCCAGTTAACTGGAAATCATTTGTAGGCTAAATATCACAGCTCGGTTAAAGGCAGCGAGTCTTGCTTTTGACATTATACATAAGATGTTCAGCAAAACTGGATCAGGGACTCGGGGATAAGATGATAAGGTCGAAGTTTCAACAAAATGAGAAAAAATTTGCAGATAATGATGTTGTTATCTTCTCTTTGTAGCAGGATGTTATCATTAAGTTTTACCTTAATTTTATGATGACAATTACTAATAAAATGGAATTCATAAAGGCTGAACTAAACCTATGTCATTGTTGCACAACTAACTTAAAAATGCTTATATGGATAGCATATCATACATCATATAACAAAAATACATTATTTCCTGATACTGAAGAAAGCGTCAAGATTTAAGCTTTGCCTTCCACTCTAAATATTTGCTTTTTGTCCGATAATCATACAACATTTATCACAAAAGGCATTCTAACAGTGAGAATGAGATCATCAAAATAGAAAGACTGAGAGTTGTGAGTAGAAACTTACTGTTCCCAACACGTCACTCACATCAACAGATGCAAATTCACATGAAAGAGCAGGAAAACTACAAAAAAGGTAGGAAACAAAAAAAAAGACATCAGCTTGTAAAGAAAACCATTCTAACCGATCTCAATGTTCACTCGACATCTAGCGAAGACATAAAGATGAACAGAAGAGTAAGAAAAATCCTGTAAACACACAATAGTACCCATGAAGCAGTTGTGTAACCTGATGTTGAAAGTAATGCGTAAGAAGTCTCCATCAGTGCTCTTGTCAACTATTACAGATGTGGTAGTATTGACTTGCAGATAACTACTAAGCTCCTGCAAGAGTAAAGAGAATCATAATCATAATCTTAAATCAAAGACACTTGGTTTGGTCCACAAGAACAACAGAGAAAGGTGTTAAAGAGATGAGAGAATAAAAGAGAGGCTTGCCATTCCAAACAAAAGCATCATAATGAGAGCAGCTACAATGGATAAACCAGCACCTGATAGAGATGCCTCTGTCAAATCTCTCGGGATTTTCCTGAAGATACATTATCAATAGATTAAAGATTCATTCGTCAAGCAGACGAATTTCGAATCATCAAATACAATCCCAAACAAAAATGTATATTCATGAGGAAAAATCCGAAATTCGTTCTCGGAATCGGAGAGAAGGAGAATTGATGGAAATGCAAGAGAGAGAGAGAGAGATCAGAGGATCGCACCGGTAGAAATCAACGGATTTGATTTTGGTGGAGGAAACCATAGCTGCCGCCGGCGGAGAAGAGACGACGGAGATGGAAGAGGAGCTAATCGCCACAACACAGGCGGAGGAGACTAAGAGAAAATGGAGGAAGCAGATCTAGTGAGAGGAAGAAGAAGAAACGCTTTCTCTTTCGCGTCTCAAAACTCTATTAACTTGTAATGAAGAATTCTTAAGTATTTCGTTTTCGGTTAACCTCATCAGAATATGAATTGTATTTTTTTAGTCAGAATATGAATGTTTTGGAAATTCTTTAAAAAGATACCATATACTGAATATTTTTATATGATTTTTTTCTTAATTAATATCATCATAAAAAGGTTTTTGTATAATCCTATTATAATCCTCTTATCAATTGACTAAATTAAAACTATCTAGCTACCGATTAACAAATTTTAAGGTACACCTTTTTCACATAAACAAAAATCCACGACAAACTATTATATCTGTATTTTGCGAACATCTCAATTTTTTATTTTCTAACATCTTTATATTACTTATGAAACTGTTCTATCTTCATATAAAATATCATTCAAATCATACGAAATAAAATTATAGCATATTGATGACACTCGCCGAAGTGATTTTTTCGCAATTTTATCTGCAACTTTATTAGAGTATCTTGACACCCAAGAAAAGTCGACATCGTGCAAACGTTCCCGCCAAAACATAACATTTTGGAGTAGATTATAGAGCCCAAAGTTGTTCTTTCTTGAGTATCTTCACCACATTCTTATGATCTCCTTCAAAAATGCAGTTGTGATAACCTCGTATCCAAACATGTTGCATTGCGATGATTAATGCTTGCATCTCCGATTCCAATGAGTCCTTACATTGTTTTCCTTTAACAGTTCCTGCACAAATGTAGCTCCCCTCTGCATTTCGGATTATCCATCCCGCATTAGATAAACTCGCAACGTCATGGGAGCCATCATAGTTACATTTGACAAAGCCTATGGGAGCTCATTGCCATTGAGAAGGTCTTATATAAGTTGAGGAAAATCTGGTGCTTGCATTTTCCTTATCCATGATACACTCGGATGTATCGTCCTTGGCGTTTTGAAGATCTTTATACCATTCACATGCTTTTTGTTGAAATACAAGCAAATTTTGACTTTTCCACAAGCGCCAAAGAATCCAAAACGGTAAGAGTTTCTGAAAATTTGGGACAACGTTGTTGTTGTATAGAGCAAGAAGGAGACCTATATTTTGATCAAAATCAATAAAGGGATCTAGGAGTTGAGGGATAGATATCTCGGAGCCCTCCAAACACGTGTGGCGTGGGGACATATAAAGTACAAATGATTCATGTTTTCCTCGACAAGACAACAGCGACGACATTGACTGCTAGTCACTATTCGACGATATAAGAGGCACGAACCAATTGGTAAAGCATTTGATAGATAGCGCCAGATAAAATGTTTAAGCTTTGGTGTGATACGCAATTTCCAAATTGCCGCTTTGGTGATGGGATTACCATGTGGTGGAATGTGTTTCTCTAGTTCATTATCCAAATGAGTTGCAAGCCAATATCCTTATTTAACTGAATAGAGACCATCTTGGTTATAGTGCCACCCAACTAGATCTTGTGTTCTCCTTGTACTGAGGCTAAGTGAAGCTATGAGATTAACGTCTTCAATCTCAAAGTGGGCATGTAGCTTATCGACCATAATCATCAAACAACTCCACAACATGTGTGATCGGCGAGACATGGCCATGTAATTTTCGTGGAGGGCGTGGAGGATGTAAAGGAAGCCACGGATCCAACCATACATTGGTCTGAGTACCATTTCCAATAATAACACGTAATCCCTTGCTGATAAGATCGCACTCGCCAATAAATATTTCCATAGAAAAGATGGTTTTGTTCCAGATGTGGTATGAAGAATAGTAGAAGTTGAGAAATATCACCTTTTAGAACCCGCGAGGAGAGACTTAAAGGATTTTGTAAGATGCGTCAAACTTGTTTACCAAGTACAGTTGTGTTGAAATGTTCAATATCACAAAATTCAAGACCTCCTTCTTTTTTGGGAATGCTCATTCGTTTCCAAGCATACCAATGCATAGATTTTTGTCCGCCCCCTTTGCTCCACCAGAACTTGGCGATAATTCTCTCTATTTCTTCACAAGTACCGATCGGGAGTTTGAAAACATTCATGGTATAAATCGGGAGGGTTAAGGCAATTGTCTTAAGAAGGATTTCCTTTCTGGGCTTCTATAGAAACTTGTACGACCATCCCTCTGTTCGCTTCTGGACTTTTTCAACAATAAACCGAAAAACTTCTTTTTTCTTACAACCCACTTGTTCTGGTAGGCCTAAGTAATTCCCAAGCCGACTATCATTATGCATATTCAAAACTCTCTGCAAATTAGTCTTTACTTCTTCCCGAACTCGAGAGCCAAAAGTGACCACCGATTTATGAAGGTTTATCGCTTGACCAGAGAGTTTCTCATATATCTCCAAAGTACGTCGGATAGTTCGTGCCGATTGAGGGTGTGCATGACAAAAAAATAATGCGTCATCAGCAAAGAAGAGATTATGTACCGTTGGACCCGAGTTGCTGATTTTGATTACTTTAATTTGTTTCCTTGCAGCCGCTTTTCGAAAAATATGTGTAAGAACCTTAGCACATAAGATGAATAGATACAGTGAAAGGGGATCTCCTTGTCGAATGTCGCGCGATTGGGTGATAAAACCTTGAGGGGATCCATTGATGAGGACCGAGAAGGTAACAGATTCTACACACTGCATGATCCAGCCAATCCATCTTGTATTAAAGCCCATAGCTTGCATAGTATCACACAGAAAATGCCATTCAGCACGGTCATATGTCTTCGAAATATTTTTTTTCACTGCCATGTATGATTTGGCCCATCTTTTCCGTGATTTTAGCGAGTGGAGGATCTCATGAGAAACGATGATATTTTCCACACCTTTTCATCCGGTCCGGGAATGAAATCAGCTTGATTCTCGGAGATTATATACGCTAAATGGCCTTTGAGACGATTAACAAGAATTTTGGAGATGACTTTGTACGCAACATTGCAAAGAGCGATGGGTCGAAAATCTGCCATTGTATTCGGTATATCAATCTTGGGTAAAAGAAACAAATTTGTGCGGTTGTTTTGGTCTGCCATGATTCGATCGAAAATTTCATGAACCACCTTTAGGAGATCATCTTTTATTGTTGCCAAAAATTGTTGAAAGTAAGCTCCTGTAAAACCATCAGGTCTTGGTGCTCTTGTTAGGCTGATTTGGAACACAACCTGATGAATCTCGTCTTCAGTGATAGGGCGTGTGAGATCAAAATTCATCTCTGGTGTAACTTTTTCGGAAAGTCACAAAAAGCTTCTATCTTGAGTTCTTGATATTCTCAATGTTGAATAGAGCTGAATATGCTCGAAAAGTAGGTGGATGCAGCATGTCCTACATCATCATCCCTGCAAAAAATCATTCCATGTTAATCTTCTATCGCCAAAATACGATTTTTAGCAAGTCGCGCTTTCATAGAAGTAAAGAAAAACTTTGTGTTGCGATCTCTTTCAATCAACAATGTATTCCTACTTTTAACCTTCCAATAATGTTCCTCATCCTTATATGCCTGGTTCAACTCATATCTAATCTGGGAGACTATTATCATTGACGCACCATCTGTTAAAGCTTGATCTAAATCCCTCTTTAAGGTGGCAATACAAACCGATGCATTAGAAGTGTTTTCCCATCTCCACTTGGCAATGACTTTTTGTGAATTGCTTAGCTTCCCTTGGAAAGTGAGATGAGATATTGACCGAGAGCTCCAATTGTTACTCACAACTTCTTTAAACTCATTATTGTTCGCCAACTTGTGATCGTAACAAAACCGGCCGCGACGTGTCTCTATGGATTTTGACGTAAAAATCACTAAAGGCCGATGATCGGAGCCTTTAAAAGGAAGAAAATCCACTAAAGCAGAAGGATAATGTGCAAGCCATTGGAAATTTGCCATAGCCCTATCTAAACAACACCAAATCGTGTGATTCTGGTGTTTTCTAGTCCAAGTAAACTTGTTTCCCGCACTTTTTAAGTCTTGAAAATCACATGTGGAGATCATTCTTCGGAAGTTGGCGAAGCTACTTTCCGGTCGTCTTGGTCCACCCTTTTTCTCACTAGTTGACAAAATTTCGTTAAAGTCACCGGTTATCAACCATGGATCATGTCTTGTTGTTGAAATTCTTTCCAATCGTTCCCAAAGAAGATGTCTCATTTTGGGCTCAGGAAATCCATAAACAAGCGACAAATTAAAGGAAAATTCATTGAATTGAACAAGACAATCTACAAAGTTTGCATTACTGAAATAAATCGAAAGAGAAAATTTTTTTTTAAAAAAGATAGTTATACCACCACTTAACCCGATAGGCGGGACTGTGAATACAAAATCATAACCGAGATCAAAACAAACGTCATGAATATAGTCATCTTGCTGCTTGGTTTCCAACAGGCAAATGATGTCCGGAAAATACTTCTTTCGTATCTTCTTTAGGCGTCGAACTGTCAAGTAAATGCCAATTCCTGGACAGTTCCAAACAATTGTATTTATGGAGCCGGTGGTGGCTTTTGGCCCACCACACCACCATTCACATCATTAGATCCACTGCTACTCGCACCAGTTGCACGAAACATGATTTTCCTTCGCTCAACCTGTATTATACTCTCCACAAACTTACGTTTCAGCTTTGATCTTCGTTCATCACCATCGATATTAACAGAGGTTGCACTCAAGTTTGGCACTTCCGCAGGTTCACCATCAGTCGCACTTGCTACATCAGGGTCTTCTGCTCCTTCAGGCCTAGCATCTGGAGGCACTTCAATCACGAGAACAGTGTCAGGGACCACGATAGAGTTTGCAACTAGGTCTGGAATCTCCGCTGGTTCGCCATCAGACTCGCTTCCTTCTTAGGGTCTTCTTCAACTTCAGCACCAACATCTTGATCCTCTTCATTCACGGGAGCTTTATTAGGAACCATTGCATCATTCACAAGCTGCAAAACATTAATCATTCTAGCAAGATCAGAGTTGACATTCACCGGAGCATCTTCCATACGACCCACTGGATCAAAGTGCCGAGGTTCATTGTCCTGCTCTGGAGCCGTATCATTCATGTCATCAGGATGTATTTCACGTATCACCACCCCTGGTTTAGCTTGTTGTGGTGTTGGTGGTGGGTTGATATCGTCATCACCATCGCTAAGATCTGAGTCCTCACCACCATTTTGAAGCAGACATCGACCCGAATCATGAGTGATTCTACCACAAATGGCACAAAAGCCACGTAATCGCTCATAGTGAAAGATTAAGAGTGTGTTTACTCCCTGAACAAACTGGAAGTTTCTCTGGAAGCGCAGAGGGAGGTTAATGTCCCAATTGATTTGAACCCGGGAAAATTCTACACGAATAACATCTGCCGGATCGTAATCACATTCATCAAGGGACCAAGAGTACGTCCAATATGAGCGATAACTTTGCGATTCATAAACTGGTATGGTATACTTCGAATTTGGATCCAAAATCTGATGAAGTTCATCATGAGTGGGTTCATCAAAGGAGACCAATGCTCAAGCATGAGCATCCGATCCGCAAACGCCCATGGACCACGTCGAAGAACAGAGAGCATGAGGTCTTCTGAGGGGAGCAAAAACTAAAATCTTCTCCCATCCACGATGCGTCCATGGGCTATCCGATGAAGACCCCAAAAACTGTGGCATATGAGCGATGATTGTTCTGAGGTTTTGCCAACGTGGCATGACGGGGCGCCCAACCAGGATGAACTTGTTCTCTTCCGCTGCTTGATGAACCACCGCAGGAGGCAGAGGATACGACTCATCATCGATTCCCAGATTCAAGTCATGAAGGCCACGACGGAGGTTGTTTGCCATTATCTTTGAGAGGAAGATTAAGTGCAACAATTGCAGGAAGAACAAAGAGATGAGGGACAAGAAAGTGAAGAAGAAAGGAATTGAAGTTTGAGGTTTATAGAAAGGGAATTTTAAAGTGGATCGAGAGAAATCAAACCACGATTTCTTCGAAAACGTGGATAGAGAATGAAGGAAGTGGGTTTTGCCAAAGAAGAGCCCCACGTTTCTGAAAGAAACAGACTCAACCGTTAGTGGGACGGCGAGGTTATAATCGGCGGTGCTCGCCGTAAAATCAATCGGAAAAGGTGCGACGTCAGTCGCCGTTAATCTCATAGTTAATCGCAGTTCTTTTCTTCTTTTTTCCACATATTCGGTGATTATATTTAGCAAACATCTCTATGTGATGGTTTTTAGCTTGGTTTTTGGTTTTTGATTCTTCAAAAATCATTTTCTTCACCAATCATATTTTTGAGAAAAGTGGATTCCCTAAATTATAGGAAATCTAGATTTTGAGTAGTTTTTGAATATTGTACATAAAATCTAAAAAAACAAAAAACATGAGTTTTGAAGAGTCTTGTAGATTTTATTTTTTGGAAAAACCAAACAGGTTACCAGTTAAGATTTTTTAAAAACAAAAATCTACACCATAATTAAAAACCAAAAACCATTTTAAAACTGCAAACTTTCGGGACCCAAATCTCTTTTGAATTGAGATAATGTGTGAAACCCCTTTTTCAACGTTGTTATATATAAAAACGGATGGGTTTCAAGGTTTCCATAGTCGCATAGGATTCACGGGAAGATGCTTCTGCTTTGCTCCGGAATACTTCACTTGGTACTACATTTAAACAAATAAAACATATTTAGTGACACCGAGTTGCGTGAGAATCCTCTTGGCGGCAATGGAATGTTTGAAAGGTCCCAAACTTGTCTCGCCCTTGGACAGTGGAACAATACATGATTGATAGACTAGTCTTTTGTTCGGCAGAGGGGCATAACGTGTTGATTGGAATGCCCTGAGTCTCTAGTCTTTCGGCAACAGCCAACGCGTCTGCCATGGCTTTCTAAATGAAGTGTTTGAGCTTGAGAGGAGCTTTAATTTTCCATATTTTAGCCCATACCTTCTTCTCGAACGGTGGAACTTGTGGGGTGTCTGGATCCTCTTCTTCCGGCGCCATATCTAGGAGTTTATGGCCACTTTGGACCTAATACAGACTCGTTTTTGTACGTATATGAGGCATTTGGTCGCGTTTTGGTCTATATAATTCTGTTCACATCTTCCGCAAAAAAAATTATGAGATTTTTTTGAAGTCCCAAACACATGTTTGCGGAATGATTAGGTCAGAAACTTTGGTGATTGTGGTGTTGGCATCACGGTTAGTGATTGGAACTCTATGAACCTGATCAAACACCATTTCTCCGTCCATATATTTGTATTTTGCCCATCCCCAATGTCCTTTATTAGCATGCCAACAAGTAAGTCCCGATCATGGAGAATGCTCCTCCAAGCATATGACGGACGATCTATTGACCCACAGTTTAGGAAGGTATTATTTTTGAAGTAACGACTCTTTAGTACCTTAGTTAGCAGGGAGTCTTCATTGTGGATTAATCACCAAGCTTGCTTACTAAGGAGAGCTTGGTTGAAATGACTTATTTCATAAAACCTGAGGCCTCCATCCTCCTTCTTTCTGCACATCTTTTTCCAAGAGACCCATGCGATTATCTTCTTCTTTGTTTAGCTACTCCACCAAAACTCGACCATAGCCGATGTTAGCTTTTTGCATAGGTCTTGAAAGAGTTTAAAACATGACATGGTGTAGATTAGCATAGCTAGACCCACCAATTTCAAAAGAACCTCTTTCCCACCCGTAGAAAGAGCTTTAGCGTACTAACCGAATAGCCTTGACTTGAGCTTTTCTTGTATTTAGTTGAGGAGTTTGCGCTTAGAGCCGCTAACGTATTCCGCAAGGCCAAGGTATTTGTCTTCTCGTCCTTCCTTATAAATCACGAGAGCCGTTTTGATCTCGTTCTTTACTGTGGGATCGATTTTGGAACCAAAAATAATTGAGGATTTTGCTTTGTTGACCAATTGACCCGACGCTTGATTATAAACGTGGAGACAGTTCATAATCTCCTTACATTTTTTTTTAGTAGCTTGGCTCAAGAGGATATTATCGTCAACAAAGAGAAGATGGTGGATACTTGGACCACTGTTCGCTAGTTTGATGCCACTGAGCCGACCTTCAGCTTCCAATCAATTGAGAAAATACACAAGGGCTTCAATGCATAAGATAAAAAGGAACAGAAAGAGAGGGTCTCATTGGCGCAAGCCTCTCTCTGGTTTGAAGAAGCCATGGGAACGACCATTGAGTAAAACTGTGTAGGTGACAGGATTTCTAAAAGCCATGGTCCATCGTATCCATTGATGACAAATACCCATTCTCTCCAGTAAGGTTTCAGTGAAGCACTATTCAACCCTATCGTAAGCTTTAGACATGTCCATTTTAACCACCATATATAGAACCCTTCGATCTTACCTCACTCGTTCTTAATGTGTGGACCATCTCATAGGCAATAAGAATATTGTCTGTGATTAAGCATCCGGACACAAAGACACCTTCGGTATCGGCTACGATCTCTGGTAGGAATTTCTTCAATCATGAGCGAAGGATATTTGAGATAATCTTGTAGTGAACTGTGCAGAGACTGATGGGTCGCATCTCATTCATTGTCGAGGCATTAGTCACCTTCAGAATAAGGCAAAGTTGAGTGTGGTTCCATTCCGTTGGAAGGACCTATGTGGCGAAGAAATTATGAATGTCCTTGATTACCGTCGGTCCGACAATGTGCCAAAACTTTGGTAGAACGCTCCATGAGACCCCGGTTTATGGAGACAAAATAGTATTGAGGGAGCTTAAAAGGATTGATTTGACTATCTATGTTACTAAAGTGCACTTTGTGGGTGACTTTTCGGGAAGTGATTTCCGAAATCGTGCGAGTGAGGACAAAAGATGGGGAAATATCGAATGGTGATTGCAGGGCCAATAAATCCACACTTTAAAGCCTTCTCGAGATAGCACTTCCGATCATCGGAGAAGATGGGCTCAAAGACTCGATTAAGGGCTCTATAACACACGAAAGAAGTGGGCATAGTGTTACATAATGATTGGAAAATATTTAAAGTTTTGACTATTGGACCAAAAAGTTTTCAGTTATGAATAATGGTTTTTGGAAATCTAACTAAGTTCTTCATTCTAGCTTCTCACTATACCCACACNGACACGTAGGATCCGCACGTCCCTCCGTTCCACTGTAGAACGCCATGCCGTCTGCGAGTGTCGACCTCCTCAGCTAGGAAAAACTGCAAGCGCTCCTAATTACCACATAAGGCCTAACCCAAGCACGCCTGCCCATTCCCGTAGTCAGCCCAAAACCTATTTATGGCCCACCTAGGCGACATACTCTCCATCTCCACCTCCTCTTCGTAAACGAAACCCTAAGCCACCACAGACTCTTCCTCCTGCCTCTT
>OVAN01008529.1:0-18034 GCA_900406275.1 Anastatica hierochuntica | reverse complement strand
TAAAATCCATCAAAATAAATATTATTTTTAAGTAAGTAAATGAATCTTAAAAATTATCTAATCTTTTTTATCAACAATTCGGATCACAATGGGTCGATCCAATAACCCTTAACCCCACATAGACGGATCAGGATCACAAGGGACGATCCGGTGGCCTTTAAACCCTACATACGGGGTGTACTCGCACATATGTAAGAATGGGATTCGAACTCGCGACCCGGACTTATGAGAGGGCAGCTTGTCCATTGGGCTAAAGCTCCTTCTCAATTATCTAATCTTTTACAATTATTATTTTAAAAATAATCTAAAATAAAATATATTTAAACTAAAGAATATGCTTAATTATGTAATATTAATATATAATTAATTATTTAAAACATAATTAAAATCCCAAATAGTTTATATTTTCATAATATATAAAAAGTAAAAAATATTAATTTAATACGAACACAAAACATAATTTTCTTTAAAACTATGTTAAACGTAATTCTTTTTAAAACATACTTTTGGTTAAACACTATAATTTTTTCACTGTATTGTTATAATTGAAATTTGTTTTAGAAGAAAAATATGATTCAATCTATTACGCTTAATTGAGGCTAACTTTATTGCAAAAATGAGGTATTATTTAGTTCACTATAGATTAAATATTTTAATCAATATCGAAAATATTTAATCTTAATTAAAAATATAAGGTACAAATTTAAGTTATGAATTTAAATTATTATTTAAATTTATCATCCCCTATATATTAATTGAGAAGTAGTTTAAGTAAAATATGCTTATGTGTCAACTTCTTAAAGCTTCAAGATTAAATTGTTATAATTTCATTGGTCAAAATTTTCAAAATATTTTCTAATCAAACAAATTGGAAAAAAAGAAAATCTTGTAGAATATTTCAACAATAATAATGTTTTATGTTTTTAAAAATTACTTTAATACAATAATGTTTCTCTCATCCCAAGATGTGTATTAACTATTAAGAAATGTCATCAATACGAAAACTCTAGATTATTCACAAAACCAATTAAGCTCTATGTTTTTTCAAAGAGAAAATTTATTAACCCAACCATAATAATAGACTAATATATTTTTTATATCTAAACATAAAAATATAATTTCCAAATGATCTATCACGTAAAATAAGAAAGGATAACAAACTAAATTAATGGCAAGAATTATTGTCATATTTAAGTTAAATGTTATAATCGACAAATTTGATAATATCTAAATAAATAATTTATATCATTTAAACGAAATATCAAAAGATTTAAATTTTATTATTAGTAAGTAGAAATATATTTCATTATTAAAACACATAAAAATAAAATAATTTATATTATATAAATATATTTTAAAGTTTTTTTCCGCACATGGTGCGGGAGGTCATCTAGTAAAATATTAATAAAACATACACGGGATCAAGTTATAGTTTGTTTTATTTTATCAGTCTGAACCGAGAGTTTGATACAGATTACCATTGTTTTCTTTAAGTTATTGTTGTCTTTATAACATCTGACTTGATTAAATAGTAAAAGGATGGCTCAAATAGTTAATTAGCCAGAAAAGGAGGTACATTGAATGAAGACGATAAATGAAGCACAGCTATATACATGATTTGCTAAAATATATGCAGTCATGTTCTTTCGTCGTTTAATATATGTAGTAGCAGGGGCAGTTCAGTTATTTCGAAGATTTGTAGCACATATGGTAGAACATTCGGGTAATTTCTGCATCCATCATTGATGGAACTCAATTTTCAACTCCGAACCAATGTGTACAATTCGCAATGTGAATGTTCGAAAAATAGAGATTTTATTGAATGAATGTGTGTACAATGCAATGTAATACGAGNCCCCCCCCCCCCCCCTCCCCTCTTTCTTTGTGACCTCTTTTCTCCTTTTATAAGTGTCAACCAGATCGTAACCATCGCTAGATCTGCTCCGACGAATCTTCCCCAATCAATGCGCAGGTTAATGGCCTCCGATTTCGTTGACTCTGTTGTTGACTTTAAGGATATGGGCTTTCCCTTCTTCAGGGGCCATAATCTTCTATCCCTTTCGTCCTTTTCCTTCCTCTTTTTCATGGTGGGCCTTTGAGGCCCGCTTCCGACTTCCGATTTAACCTTGGAGATATTTGAACTGGATTNGGGGTGGAACCCACCTCCATCGAGAGCCCTCCATGAAGCTCGCAAGGACAATTAGAGAAGGGTTCCCTAAAATTGAATCCTTAGTTGACTTTGCCTTGACGAGATTAGATAGGAATTTCCTGATTCGATTTAAGTAGACCTGAGTTACCTTTTCTGAACCGAGTTTCTGTGATTTGACCGATTTCCCATGGCCCAATTTAGGAAAGATTTGATTTGATTTGGCATGGGACCCGCCGCGACAGTTATGCCGCCCACGTCATCGGCGAGAGACGTGTCATTTAAAAGGTGAGACCTTTCGCTTCATTCTCCTTCTACGCTTCAACTTCCCCAGCAAATAAAAGGTTAGTACTTTGTTCCTCTCTCCCTATTTTTTTCAATTTTCCTTGTTGTTTTGCCGTTGGCCTTTCTTTCCATGGGTTCTACGCGTCCTCTTCTTCTTTCGCCATTGCAATTACTCCTGCAAGGGACTACATTGGACCCCGAGGCTCCACTTGTCCACAAAAGGTCTGCGAACTGCCCTTCTTCCTCCTCCACCGTCGTTAGGGAAAGTCCTTGGTCACTGGGAGAGAGGCCTTCGCCAGATTCGCCTCCCGCTACTAGCCTTTTCACCGTCCAGATCCTGAAACCGATAGGATAGGCGATATTCCCTACGCTCTGCCTGACGATGACGATTTCCAGGAGGAAGAAGAACTCCCCGTTGTCCCTGTAGTTCCAATCGCCATTGCCGGCGTGGTGGAGTTCTTCGACGTTGCTCCCACGACAAGTACCGTGGAATCCATACAATCCTTAAGGGAGTCGTGTTAGATTCCTGACACGGTGGTCAGCCAACTTCCAACCACTGATGAATGACCTTGGACTCCTCCTCTAGGGTACTTTTGCGTCTATGAGTCCTATTTCCTCAGCAGCCGACTCTGTTTCCCTCTCCCCGACCTCCTGGTACTGTATTGCCGCCGTCGCCAAATTGTTATCTCCCAATTGACCGCCAGAAGTATCAGGACCATCCTTGGGCTTTTGGTCGTCACTGCTGAGGCCAACGTTATACTGGGAGTCCAGCTACTGGAACGCCTTTCCTCCTTCAAGCCCAACACCAATAAATCTAAGCAATTTTATGTTTCTGGTCTCCCCCAACTGGTAAAGCTTCCCGAGAGCAAGGTCGACAACTAGGAATAGACCTACTTCTACGTCCTCATCGATTCCAACTCCCTCCCAGAGCGTTTCACCGGGTCCACACGTAGGTTGTGGAACATTGAGGCTGGTAGGCGACCTCTTTGGGTCGTCTGTTCTTTGTAGGTCTTGATTGGGTCTTGACATTAACCCTTTTGTTTTGCAGTTCGAACTGAGCCTAAGAAAGCCCGGGGCTTTCCTAACCTTGAGGAAGACCTTGCTGCTATGAAGAGAGTTGATAACAAAGCTTGGATCTACTTCAACTCGACCCGTATTTCCCACACTATGGCCCCTCTAGCAAAACTAGGGAAAAGAATCTAGCACCGCCTCCTCCTCCTCTTCGCATCCACCCCTCTACTGAAATGGTACGCCCAATAGTCCAACTCCCGAACTTGGAACAGCGAGCTGCAGAGGCTGCTCGTAAGAGGGATGAAAGGGACAGAACCACTGCTGAGAGGGCGGAGAGTGCTCGATCCATAAACCAGAAGGCAGCAGAAGAGAAAGCCGCAGCTAAAGAGAAAGCTGCAAGGGACAAAGCCGAAGAAGAAGAGACTGTCAGGCTGTAGGTGGAGAAGAACCAACTTGAAAGGGAGGGGCGTGCTGATGTCCAGCTTGCCGACCTTCCTGAGAGTAGTGAGTTTCCCCTTCCTTCTACCCGGCAATCTTCCGGGAAGATCTCGGATAAGCCTTCTGGCAAACCCAGCTTCACCGTTGCGCCCGGTCCGACGGCGCCTCCTCATTTTCCACATAGAGGTGTGGAAGATGCTCCCGTAGCGTCCATGAGAGATGTTGCCCTTGCTAAAGTTAAGGATTTTACAGACAACATAAAGGGCAAAGATTCCTCTCCCAAAGATGTCTCTGCCAAGAAGGCTCCATCCTCGACTCCCTCTGGGAGTCGCGACTCTAGTTCTAAGAAAAGGACCACCCTTACCTCTGTTGAATCCACAAAGAAACAGAGGACTGATGACGGGAAATCCCCCGACCGTTCGAAGTCGGAAGAAAGGAGAACATCCGACCTCCATAGGTCGGAGTCTAAGAAGTCGAAAGACAAAGGACTTCCCAAGGACGATGAGCCATTGACCTTCTCTTCCCAACCTGACACCCTAAAGGAGCTAGGGGACTATGCCTTCAAGTTTGGCTTCGCCGGACTCTCTCCCCTCACCAAAGACAAGGCCGCTGTTGAGGCTCTGTGCTGAAGAATCTGCCTTGCCGGAGACCCGGTCTTTCCTGAGAAGCTCCTGGGGCCTTCTGCTACCTACCAACAGCTTTGTGCCCATGATGTAGAGGTAACGTTTCTGGCCTTCGTGGATTTGCGTCATACCGATGCTGGTTACTATGCTTCTCGGTCATAACTTCTCTTTATTTTGGTCCTAGGGAATGGGCTTGATCAATCGCCTTCGCCTGGAATATGAGGCGACATTGAAGGAGTTTAAGAAAGCGGCATACAAGGACTATCACGACCTGAAGATTGAGCAGGAAAAGCGTTCCAGCGCCGTTAAGATCATTGTGGACTATGAGTTCAAAAACAAAGAGCTTGTGAAAAAAATCTTCGAGCTCGAGGCTGGCGACTCATCTCTGAGGTCGGTGCTATCCCTGGTCCAAGACCAGCTGAAGGCTAGCCTTGAGGAGGCAAAGAAGAAAGAGATCGAGTTGTTCAACGAGTTGCAGAAAGCTTGGGGAGATGTCCAAAAAGAAGAGGAGAAGTTGACTGCGGAGCTGGAGGCGTCTCGGAAGAAGGTGACCGAGCTAGCCTAAAAATTGGATTCTGCCGCTAAGTCTTTTGACGAAGAGACTTCCAAGCTCAAGGTGCAGGGTGAGAGAGGAGCTCGGAAGGCCGCCAAGAAAGCTCAGAAAGAAGCAGCAATTAAGTACAAGGCTCAATTTGAAATAATCGAGCGGGCGGTTAAGGACCTGAAGCTTGTTCAGGAAAACGCTCTCCTGTAATCGCAAGCCTAGAGTCGTACTGAGTTGCTAGCCAAACTCAAGGCTGGGGAGGTGCCCAACCTAGACGCCGAGGGGCAAAAAATGAATGACGCACTGGAGAGTTTCAAAGCCGAGCTTAACGAGATGGACGTCATTAAACTTGACCTCGAGAAAGATCTCTGGGTCTCTCCAGTCTCTGAGAGCTCCAACGGGTCCACTTTAGCTGCTCTTGCAGGGTCGAACTTCACTTCCGTTGAGACGGAGGTTACTTCCACGGCTACGGATCTAGCCAAGCAAACTCTTACTCATGGCGCCCTAGTTGTGCCTGTTGAAGATACCCCTGCCATCGTCAGTAACTCTCTTCCTGCTCCTCCAATTCTTTAGATTGACCAGTTTGGGTCCAACGCTGCAGTCATTTCCCCCAGTCTTGCCTTCGAGCTGTCGAAGGGCCAAGAATAGGCCGCTCGTGGCTTTTGACGAAAATTCATTTCCTTAGTCTGCCTTTATTTTTCTTTACCTTGTATGCCCAGGAGGGCTTTAAATCTTTGACTTTGCATGCCCGGGAGGGCTTTATTCCATGGTTGTGTGCCCGTAAGGGCCTCTAATTTAAACTTACGTCGTTTTTGCTTAATGCTCTGCACCCTTTTCTTTTTCCGCTTTATGTTGGTGCTTTAGCTCTAACATGCATTCCTCCTTGTTACGCGCTTTCTTTCGTCATGTTCATCGTTAAAATCCTTGGTGTTCACCTCGAAAATGTCCAATATACCCAATATGACTAAGAAGAGGTGGCAGATTATCGGAGTTTGCAGAGGTTCTAACCACATGAGACTGGTTAACACGACTTAATGGAATACCATTGATCTTGAATGGTTATGTATCAAGACGCAAACCAGGAAAAAGTTGCTTAAGGAAGACAACTCTCCTACACCTTGAGACTACCAGCAAGTATGCTCAGCACAGTTCCCGAAGTGATACTAGATTTAAGCTCTTCAAGCTTTGACTTGTGATTTTTATTTTGAAAAGATGTTTTGTCTTATGTAGCAAGACCTTCTGAGTTTAAGGAGTACGAGGGTCCTCTTTTGTTATTTTACACCCTTCCATGAAGTGGTGATTATAGGCGCAGAGAAGGACTCCGACTTACTTTGTTAATAGACGAGGCGTCTAGGTGCAGCATGGTGCTAGCTTACCCTGTGACACACTTTAAATTCCAAATCAAAATTCGGAATTTGAATTTTTAAGTGTTTTGCGAGCATGGCCCGACTTTCTTTTGATATGCTTAAGATCATACTAGACTGTGAAGAAATCATGCAGATGTTGTCATTCCACAATTGGGGTGTCGATTCACCAAGGCATTTACGAGAAATGCACGATTAGGTTGGGCAGCCTGGCCAGGGCGCCGACGTGTAAAAGCTTAGGAAAATGGGAATTTCGAGAAAAACTCTATACATATATTTTATTTAATATAACGGTTGTACCCAAAGATGGGCTGCCTACGTACCCCGGAGGGATCAAGTCGTTTCGTAGTTCGATTGCATTGATAAGTTCATGGAACCGGGTTTTTTTCTTGTTTTTGTTCTTTTTTTGTGCTAGTAATAATACTTCTTCGGATTGACTGAGCTCCAAGGGCGAGGCTCATGCTAGCCATCCATATGAACGAGCTCATAAATCCCTGGCTTGACAACCCTAATTACACAGTAAGGGCCCTCCCAATTTGCGTCGAGCTTCCCAGCTCGGTATTTCGACATATTTTGCACCACTTTCTTAACACTAAATCGACCTCTTGGAAAGCTCGGAGGCTGACGTTCTTATTGTAATATCTCGCCACCTGGTTCTGATGATCCTGAAGATGGACAAACGCAAGGTCTCATTGCTCCTCAATGGTGTCTAAGTTGTTGCGCAACATTTCGTCATTTTTCTGCTCGTCTCCTAGGAGGACCTGCCTTCTAAGGGTTGGCACCCATACTTCAGCGGGTATGACGGCTTCGACTCCTTATACCAAGGAATGCGGTGATTGTTGGGTTCCCCAGCGTGGAGTGGTCCGACGTGACCATAGTACGCCGTCGAGCTCGAAGGCCCAGCTCTCCTTCTTAGATGTCAGCCTCTTCTTGAGGCCTTCAATGATCCTTCTTTTGGTTGCTTCGGCATGGTCGTTTCCTTGTGGGTTATGAGGTGTGGAGTATTGGATCGTGATGTTGTAGACAACACAGAAATGTTCGAAGTCTTTGGAGGTGAACTGCATCCCGTTGTCTGTCACGATGGCGAAAGGAACACCATGTCGCAGAGAATATTCTTCCATAAGAAATCTATCGCTTGCCAATCTTTATTGTTGTTTATGCCTCGACTTCTACCCACATTGTAAAGTAGTCGGTTAGCACTAAAACGCATTGCTTCTTGTCCGATTTGTGCAAAGGTTCGACTATATCTATTGCCCATCTCATGAACTGATATGGCGTCGCCACCGACTTCATTAACTCGATTGGTTGATGAATTGTTGGGGCGTATCTCTGGCACGTTTCGTACTTTCTGGCGTACGCGAAACAATCCTGCTCCAAAGTTGGCCAATAGTAGCCATGCTTTCTAATTTTTTGTGCTAGTGATCTCCCGCCCGCATGGTTGCCATTGACTCTGGAATGGACTTCTTTGAGGGCCTAATGAACCTCGCCGTCGTGCACACAATACAAGAGGATCTCGGTGTTACTTTTGCGGTATAACTTATCTTCAAATAGTGAATATTGGGCGCTATGTTGCTTCAGTTTCCGCGCTTGCCATTTATTTTTGGGTACGGTTCCGTCTGCGATGTACCCCATGATTTTCGTTCTCCAGTCTTCCCCTTCACCAACACCGTCGAGGGTGTGGGCCTCCGGATCTTCTCCTAAGTCATCTTCATGAAGGGCCATGGTTCGTGCTTGCTCAAGGTTGGTCCCATGGTTGTCGAGGTCTCGGCTGGTTGACGTATTGGTAATGCTTGACTTCGTTACGGTTTTCACCGGGATAAGGTGGCTAAGAGTTTCTTGTGATGCTGAAGCCAGTACGGCCAACGCATCTGCTACTGAGTTATCCTTCCCTGGCACTTTGGTCATCGTGAAGCTTTCGGATGCGTCTGCCTCTTCACGTACTAGCTTGAGGTACATTGTCATCTTATCATCCCTAGCTTCATACTTTCCATTAAATTGGTTAACAACAAGCTGAAAATCGCATAACACTTCTAGTCTATTGGCTTTGACGGATTTTGCTAGTCGGAGCCGAACGAGAAAGACCTCGTATTCTGCCTCGTTTTTCGACGCCGAGAATGCTTACCTGAAAGACTGCTCTAAGGCTTCGTCTGTAGGAAAAATGAGTTGCATGCCTGCACCAGATCCCTTTTGGGATGAAGACCCATCCATATGTAGTTTCCACGCAACTTCGGGTTCTGGTCCTTGGCCTTCCTCTAATGTGGTTTCTATGAGAAGTCAGTCAACACCTGTGACTTCAACACTGTTCTTTTTTATATTTTATATCGTACTCACTCATCTTTATAACCGATTTGGCTAGTCGCCCTGATTGTACTACGCTATGTAGAATAGTCTGGAGCGGATGGTTTGATAGCACCGTGATGGAGTGGGACTGGAAATACGGTCGGAGTTTCCTCACCGATGTTACCACTGCTAGCGCCAATTTTTCCGTCATCATGTATCTGGTTTTCGCATCCGCCAGGAATTTTCTTATGTAGAAAATGGGTCTATGCTCGTTGCTTTCTTCTCGGACTAGGACGCCGTTGACCGTCGCGCTGGAGACTGCTATGTACAGAAACATTACTTCGCCGGTCTCAGGCTTGGACAATATTGAAGGTGTGGTTAAGTATGTTTTTAATTGTTGGAATGTTGCCTCGTAAGAGTTGTCCCATTCGAACTTCTTTTTTGACCGCAATTTCTGGTAGAACGAGAGGGAGTTATCCGTGGAGCGTGAGATAAACCTGCTTAGAGCCGCTATACGGCCCGTCAGGCACTGGACCTCCCGCATGGAGGTCGGCGACCGCATGTTTAGTATTGGGGAAAGTTGTTTGGGGTTGGCTTCAATCCCTCGCTGCATCACCAAGTACCCCAAAAATTCCCCTGAAATGACGGTAAATGTGCATTTCGTCGGATTTAGCTTCATTACATATTTGTTGAGGATGGAAGAAAATTCTCTAAGATGGCCAATGTGATCGTCCTCTCCTAGCGATTTGCCTAACATGTCGTCTATATACACTTTCATAGTTTTAACGAGCTGCTCGGAGAACATCTTGTTGACTAATTGTTGGTAGGTTGCTCCAGCATTCTTTAATCCGAATGGCATAACCTTGTATCAGTACAACCCTCTGTCTGTTACGAAGGTCGTCTTATCCTTGTCGTCAGGATGCATGAGTATTTGGTTTTATCCTAAGAAAGCGTCGAGAAAGGAGAGCAGTTGATTTCCCGCTGTTGCTTCCACCAGCCGATCTATGTGTTAAGGGGGAAACTATCCTTTGGACATGCTTTATTTAAGTCGGTGAAGTCCACGCATACTTGCCATTTCCCGTTCTTCTTCTTTACCACTATTGGATTTGCTAACCAATCGGGATACGTAACCTTGATGATCGATCTGGCCTTTAGCAACCGATCTACTTCTGCGTTAACCGCCTCAGGCCTTTTCGGTCAGAGCTTCCTGCGCTTTTGGCAAACCAGTTTGTAGGTTGGGTCAACGTTCAGCTCGTGAAATGTTAAATCTATTTCTACCCCTTTCATGTCATCAATCGACCATGCGAAAGTATGTTTGTTTTGTTTAAGGAAAACCACCAACTCTTTGAAAATTTATTTTTCAAGTTTTTCTCCAATTCCCACATAATGGTCTGGGTTGTTGGGATCGATGCAGACATATCTTACTTTTCTGAGCTCAGGGCTGCTTAGGTCAACTTTATTTACCGCCTCTTTTCCTAACTATAAATCTTTGACCTACGATTGTTGTTGCGGCTGGGCTCCACGTAATTTATTTTCGTTGATATAACACAATCTTGTAGTTCGTTGATTCTCGTGCACGGTCATTACTCCGTCGTCTGTTGGAAATTTGATGCATTGATGGTAGGTTGATGGGACAACTCTCATTGAATGGATCCACGGAGTGCCGAGGATTATGTTGTATATGTTTGGAGCTTCCACTATTGTAAATGTTGCCTCCATCTTGACACCTCCCAAGTATGTATCTAGTTTGAATGTTCCTACCGACATTGTAGTTACTCCATTGAAGGCCGTCAAAGGTTGCTTTAACCTTTTGTCGAATGTTTCTTTGTAGAGGATGTTTACCGAGCTCCAAGGGTCGACAAGGGCCTTTGCTATCATGCAATCATCCAATATAGCTCCAACACTAGGGCGTCGTTGTGCGGATGATCGACATGCCTTGTCTTGTGTTCGGAAAATTCTATGATCGTGTCGTTCAGTGCCTCTACCTTCATCTCGTCAGTTATCGAGTTTACCTGCCTATTGTAGCTTTTAATGGACCGAACTGAATCTTTGCATAACAGGTTTGCTCCCATTATCATATTGGTTTGATTCCTAGCCATGGGCGGCTCTGTGATCTCTGAATTTCGTGGCTCTCTGTCTCGCTTTGGGGGATCCGCATCGTTATGATATCGGGCTTGTGCGGGCAAGTCACCTTTTTGGCTCATTTCTCTTATATGTATTTGTTGAACAAGTATTTTTTGAAAGCATGACATTCTTCCGCTGAATGGCCCGTGGCGGTGTAGTATTCGCAATACTTTTCTGACACCTTAGTTCCATCACTCCTCGTCCAAGTGTTGGATCGTGGCTTATAGCCTACTCCCGAACCCCTGTCTTGATTCCTTGCCCCCTGAGATCTGGTATGATCTGTGCTTGGCCGAACTCCTGTCACGTCGGGAGCTCCCAGACGACCGTCGGGCGTCCCTTTCGTCCTTCGATTTTTCTTTGGAGGTCGACTTTGAGGTTGGGGCGTGTTTCTATGTGTACGCCTTCTTTTCATCTTCAATTTGGACGAATTTCGAAGCTCGTTGGAGTGCATCTTCAAAGGAAACAAGTCGGTTTAGCATTAGATCCTCCCGGAAGCAAGAATTATACCAGAGAGCATTCCTTAGTGTCGCGATTCCTGCTTCATCGCTCACAACGATGTTAGAAATTACTGATTTGAATATGGCTAAGAACGATCATAAGGATTCATCCTTCTTTTGTGACATGGTCCAGAGGTCGACATCTGAAGCTCCTTTCTCGATATACTTTGAGTAATGCTTAATGAAGGCCATTGACAATTCGTTGAAGTTGTCGATGGTATTGGCCTTTAATCGCGAAAACCAGTTTAGGGTAGCCCCCAACAAGTATTCAACGAACAGCTGACAATATCTGGCATCCTTTTTATCTTCTTCGAATTTGACTATACCCAGAGCGATGCAAAATGCTGTCATGTGAGCTCGGGGATCTGTTTTCCCTTTGTAAGGCGCGATCTTAAGCTTGATGTTGGGGATGGTTGCACTTATAATGTGATGTGTAAATGGGGTCTTATGTGTTTCTTCTATTACTTTGTCGACTTCAGGCGCCTAGCTAGTCGCTTTGTGAATTTTGGATTGCATAGTGCGGAGCTCGGTCGTCGTCTGGGCGAGAGTCTGCCTTAGTGTTAAGAGCTCGACATCCGTCTGCGTGTGTGTTCCTCCCAAATTGGATTCTTGCCGCCCTGGTGTGTGACCATTGCTTGACCTTCGGTCGTTGTTCATCCCATTGTGGTCAGGTCGGGTACCTGGATCTCGCAGTCCCCGAGGTGATGGTGGTGACAAGGAATTCAACCTTGCTTGTTGAGCAGCTTGGGTTTGAGCCAATTCTTCCTGCCTTTTCCTTGATTGTCATTTTTGTACCTCTTGCCTTTCATTTGCCTCCACGAGCAAAGCGAAAATACCCCGCATATTCTCCAGAAGTTAAGTCAAAGCCTCCTGCGCATTGATCATTTGGCCTGCTGGATCTTGGACCCGATCTCCTGTCTTCACGTCCGTCTGCTGATCAACGTTCGTAACGTCGTCGAGCATTGGTGGTGGCGTGCCATCACCCCTATCTTCTCCGTTTTCTCCGGACATGATTTCCTGAAATCACCAAAGAAAACAAACAAGTAAAAGCGAAAAATTGAATATGGATTTACCTAACGTACGATTGTGGAATTTGGATGTAGCGGAGCGGAATCCCCCTCCTTCTAGCGCCAATTGATGGAACTCAATTTCCAACTCCGAACCAAGGTGTACAATTCGTAATGTGAATGTTCGAAAAATAGAGATTTTATTGAATGAATGTGTATACAATGCAACATAATACGTACGAGAGTTATTCAAAGTGCCAAGTATGTCTCTCCCGATCCCCCTTTCTTTGTGACCCCCTTTCTCCTTTTATAAATACCAACCAGATCGTAGTCGTCGCTAGATCTGCTCCAGCGAATCTTCCACAATCAATGCACGGATTAATGGCCTCTGATTCCGTTGACTCCGTTGTTGACTTTGAGGATATGGATCTTCCCTCCTTCATGGCCCATAATCTTCTATCCCTTCCGTCCTTCTCCTTTCTCTTTTTCATGGTGGACATTTGAAACCCGCTTCCGACTTCCGGTTTAACCTTGGAGATATTTGAACCGAGTTTTGGGGGGTGGAACTCACCTCCATCAATCATCTAATATCAATAAGAATATTTTTCGCTTTCGTATTGTTCTTCCCTTCATTTATCAGATTCACAAGTTAAGTATGCATAATTTTCAAATTTCTTGATGTATGAGATTATATTTAGGGTGAATTAAGACACTATCATAAATTTATTTGTCATAAGTTTATCATAAAAATGATGTGTTATAGAAAACAACGTTATATAAAAACAAAATTTGAAATGTGCATGGGCTTATTAACTATTACTATTGAAGTGTTATAAAATAAAGCAACTTTAGAGGCAGACGGAGTTATGTTTTTGTTAATGTAAAAGTAATAATAACGTTATTAACCAACTATGTCAAGACATGCAAGATCCACGAAATTGAAATTTGCTTGAGGGATATATTTACTATACCATCATTACAATTTTGGTTTTCATATAAATAAAAGCCACTTTAAGGGGTAGTTGGTATCATTTTTTCACCCTTATCAACTGACTGTCCCAAAATATTAACAATAAATACACTTTCCAAGTCGGACTCTCTCACTTAACAATCCTCGTCTTCTTTCTCTCTCTCTCTCTCCCTCACACTCACATGGGTTGCTGCGTCAGCTCCGGCACTGCTAATCGGAAGGAAGAGAACGTTTCCGACAAGAATACATCCACTATCGAAGAAGAAACGGTCGTTAAAGAAGTCTTGTCGGAGACAACTTTTCTCTCTACCTCCTCCGACCTCCACAATTTGGCGATCGATGATCCGGTGAAGACAAAGATCCGGGAAATGGAGGAGAAGAAACTCAAAGCTGCTCAAGAATCGGATACGACCAGACTCCATTCGATTGACCCGGAAGAAGGATCGGAGGTTTCAGAGATTTGTAGCTGGAGCTTGAGCGAGAGTGTATCTTCGCCGGCAGTGATGAATGGGTACGGTGAGGAAGAAGTGAAGCATAGGAAATTTCAGAGATCTCCGGCTAAAGCTCGGACTCAAGTCACGGTTAATAATTACCCGACCCGAACAACCGATCAATCTCCTCGTAAGAGAAACATCGGGGCGTTTAATGAAAAGAGACTCAGTTCGAGTACTAGAGACGCGGCTGAAAGATCCGGAAGAAGGTCGAGATCTCCGGCGACGAATAGATCCATGATAGATTCAAATCACAATCGGGTGGTTGGGGCAAGAATCAGGAAGAACAGTCAGTCTCCAGGTCGGGTCAGGGTAGATCGGAACAAAAATAGGTCGGATCGGCAACAATGTCAAAATTACGATTATACCACTGAGGAGTTACTAGAGAACCCTCTTGTTTCGTTAGAGTGTTTCATTTTTCTCTGAAAAAGAATATTCCAGGGCACACTTTAACGATGGATTGTAATTCGTAAAGCTACCTTACTTCAGTAGTTTATTTGTTCAGTTATTGTTTCAATTTTTTAAAAAATTGTAATTTCGGTTTAATGATTCGAGTGAAGAAAAAATTAAGATTTTTTTTTTATTTTTTTTTGTCAACAACTTAAATTAAAAAGGTTCTGCAAACCAAAGCGGTGGCGCAGAGTTTACATAATGTAAATCATGCGTGTGTAGTCGAGCACAACGTGTTAACTTATTCGCATTAATGTTTAAACTGCGAGAAATATAAGAAAGAGAAAAGGAAACAAAACTCCTTTTGCATTGTTGCAACTCTTCTAGATAAATCTGGAAAGCTGGTCATTCATGCGGCGTCGTCACTATCTTCACGAGCTCATTACTGTCCGTCAACAAAGCCACAATGTTCTTCTACTGGAGCGTCATACATTGCATAACTCAAATGAGTGTTTCTAGTTCCGCGTGCAGTGGTGTGAGACTCCTGTGTACTTTTCTCGCACCAAAAACTTGTCGGTCTACTTCATCCTTGAAAAAGTGTCATCTAATACCTGAAAATATTTCCCCTTCCTTTCAAGACCCATCGATATGACACCTATAACCCGAAATAACCGGAAGACTCGGAACTGTGGCTAAAGGAAGATCCTCTAGGAATTCTGAGAGAAGATTCTCCTCATGAGCTGACACCCATAATGCCTCCCTTTCCGCAATTGCCAGCATCTCTTGAGCATCTTGATCCATATTACTGAAAACCTTATCATTTCTAATCTTCCAAAGATACGAAAGAACCCACATATAGCTAGCAGCTTCACCCTAATGGGCTATTCTCCTGAAAAGGTAATCCAAATTTGTGAAAATTGACTGAGTTGGAAAAACATCCATAGTCGTTGGTATTCTAGATAAAGCCCAAGTTTGGACGGTCAGGGACATTAAAAATACATGATTAATCGTTTCTACCTCTGCCCTACATCGAGAACATTGCAAATCCACATAATACCTCTATGTCGAAAGTTCCCATTAACCGATATATTTCCCGTAAGAAGCTGCCATAGAAAATGTCGCAGTTTTGGAGGACATTCCACCTTCCAAACATGATTAAAAAGAGGTGTTATATCAGGTCAAAACTGTCCACTACTCGCCGTTTTTGCTAGCCCCCTCGCTCGACCCAGTAACTTGATTTTACCGTATATTTACCAGACTTTGTGGAAATGCCATCCTAAGGTGTCTGGTATGAAAGACCGACTCATAGGTATACTAGTAATAATCTCCACATCAGCGGGAGTGATGATAGCCTTAAGCAAAAGAATAATCCAAGTTTTAGTTAAAGGATCAATAAAATGGTTGACTTTGAGGTTTGGCCAATGTTGTCCTAAACAAAGTGTTGGCCTCAGGATAGGAGCAGGAATCCATGGGTCCTCACAAACTTAGATGGAATATCCTGAACCCACTTTTTTAATAAGCCCTTTGTTGACCAGAAGCTTCGCCGAAATAATACTTCTCCAACTTTAAGAAGGTGTATAACACCTAATCAGGTCCATGGGATTGGAATTATGATAGTACCTACCCTTGAACACCCTTGCGAAAGGGAGTCAGGGACCTCGATAAGTCTTGATAATTGTTTAGCCTATAAAACCGAGTTAAAGTCATCAATAACCCGAAAGCCAATACCTCTTTCGGACTTGGGTCTACACATTTTGTCCCAAGATAACCAATGTAACCATTTATGTTGAGCATCTATACTCCACCAGAAATTAGCGATCGCACTAGTAAGCTTAGAAGTAATCGCCTTAGATAGCCTGAAACACGACATGATATAAGAAAGTAAAGTTGTCGCAACCGACTAAATAAGTACTTCTTTACCACCCTTAGATAAAAACTTTGTTGTCTATCCATTTTTTGCGATCCTGTAATCGTTCACGCACAAAGGAGAAATTTTTTGATTTTGCACCTCTTAAACTCTCTGGAAGCCCAAGATATGAACCCATACCACCAATTTTTGTGATTCCTAATAAAGCTTTCATCTATATCGGAATTAAATAAGGAACTTTGTGTCCAAACTGGATTGAGGATTTGGAGAAGTTGATATGTTGTCCTGAGACCTGCTCATATTGTTGTAGAATACTTAAAACCGCCTTTCCTTCTTCCCAGGTGGCCTTACAAAAAACAAACTATAATCCGCAAACAACATATGAGAGATTGGTGGACAAGATCTAGCGACTTTAAGACCAGTAATGACCTTTGTCCTCTCCGCTTTCTTGAAATTCGCAATCAAAGCCTCTATACAGAGAATAAATAAATATGACGAGAGAGGATCACCCTGCCTAAGACCACGATTATGTGAAATCATTCCATGTGGTTGACCGTTGATAAGGATATGATATTTTACCGATTTAATGCACCACATCAACAAAGCAATACATTGATCCGCAAATCGAAGCTTTCATAGGAGGCTCTCAATGAAGGACAACTCCACCCGATTGTAGGCTTTACTCATATCCATTTTGATTGCCATAATTTTTTTTTACATGATTGGTTCTCCGTAAACCATGAAACATCTCCTGTGCTATAAGAATATTATCCGAAATTAGCCGTCCTGGAACAAAAGCTGGTTGAGTATCCGATATCAAAGACGACAATACCTTCTTGAGCCGTTGACATAAAAGTTTTGAAATAACCTTATAACCAAAATTACATAAATTTATTGGTCTAAACTTCGCCGTTTTAGTAAGCCTCTCTTTTTTCGGGATTAAACATATATTCGTCCAATTTAGCCCTTTCTCAAAATATCCAGTTTGCAAAAATTCATTGACCAAGACCACCAAATCAGATTTATTAATATTCGAGGACCTATAAAAGAATAACTCTGTCATCCCATGTAGTCCAGGTGCTTTTTCCGAATGCATCATGAAAAACGCCTTACAAACTTCTTCCTCTGACGTTGTAGCCGTTAACATCGCATTCATCTGATTGGATATCATCGCTAGAACATCAGCCAAAAATGCCTCAAAATTTGTTGGGTTAATCGAGGTAAAAAGCTCATCAAAAATTCAACCGCAACTTGTTGGACCTCCTTATCCTTTGTAATCCATATCCCCTCCTCATTATGAAGTCCCATAATACGGTTCCGTGATCTCTTCTGCTTTGTCTGTGCATGGAAAAATTTAGAATTATAATCTTTCTCCCTAAACCACATATTCCTGCTGTTCTATTTCCAAAATAATTCTTCATCCTTATACGCCTCTTTAAGCTTCAGAGTAATCTCCAATAATTCTATCGGTGAACACATAGCATCATTCTGAGCAATTTCAAGGGCCCGCTTTAACTCCTTAATTTTCTCCCTACCATCCGATTCATTTTTCTTTCTCCATCTTGATATTTCCTTCCGTCACTTCGATAGCGAACTACCCGTCCACCCCATTTTAATAGCTTCCATCAAACCTTCCTTTCCAACCCATCTCTTATCGAAACAAAATTGTTTTCTACCATGTGGTCGCTTATCCTCTATCGTTACCAAAATGTTGGGAATGTCCTGAAATCATTTGTATTTTACTCTAAATAAAGTTGTAGTGTCGAGGTTTGACACATCGTGTAGTATTAGGGGTTATGATGTTTTGCTAGAGATCACTCATAATTTATAGAAACTCCATTGCTAATATTATACGATCCTATAGGGTCACACACCTAAGCAAATTAGATTAAAGTATTTTTGAGTTTAGTTATTTTATTTATATGATAATTAAAATAATAATATTATATATGTATATATATAAATATATATATATATAATATATATAAATAAATATA
>OVAN01008528.1:0-18036 GCA_900406275.1 Anastatica hierochuntica | reverse complement strand
TTTTATACGATCGGTACGAAGTTTTTACGAAAAGAACAAGTCTTTACGATTATTATCGTGAAAATTTATCGGAAACTCCAATAGAGACGAAACAAGAGACAGTCAAACCAAGATTCGAAGGAGAAGATGATCGAGAGGACGTGGTCTAGTCAACCGTGGGCGACTAGACGTTGCGCGTGTCTAGTCGCTCAATAGGCGACTAGACTNGGCGACTAGACTTGTCACGAGTCTAGTCGTCCATTGGGCAACTAGACCTTCGGAGAGTCTATTCGCCCAATGGGTGACTAGACTTGCCAAGAGTCTAGTCACCCGTTGGGCGACTAGATTTGCCGAGAGTCTAGTAGCTTCGATAGAAAGCGACATGGTTATCAGACGTTTATGGTGACTTCTTATCGCTTCGAAACTTGTCTATTGAGATCTCTCAGGAATTATACGGAAGTCTCAGGCGTTGATTTCGATATTTTCGCATTTAGTTGCTCGCGAGTGACTAGACTTTGCGAAGCGATTGCTACAGTTGGCTAGACGCAGGGTTTTGACGTTTGGTTGAGAGGAGATTGTCTAGATGGCAAGAGCCTCGGAGTTGATAATCCTCTTACGATTTTTGTTCCCGAAAGTCGGGCAACATTTCCGTTGTGATTTTTAGGCATCGATTTCGTCGTGACCATTTTTTACTCCAACAATAAATCAATGAAAACATCATGTATTAAGAGTAGGAGTTTAGAAATCTTCTCTATATCGAAGTATAAATCGAGATATCTCCAAAGTAACACTTAGAACTTGAAGGTCAAAGAAAATTCCCTAAAGGCTAAAAACAAGTATTTATAATGTTATGTCATCCTTGGTTAAGTCAGTTTTGACGAAATTGAAATCGGTTAGCTGAACCGAAAGATATGTACTGGTTTATGTCTCTGACCACGAAAAATCATTTCCACCGATTTATGCCAAAAATGAACTCCAAATAGGTGGGAAGCACCACACTAACTGGTGGGAATGATACATTGTTCCCCTTATTTGATTTCCGATGCAAACTGACATATCTCCACTCAAACAATTATAACTTCTTGATCCTAGCTCCAAATGACTTCAAACCCCTTGCATGTTCAAAGCTAACTAAAAATTATATCTTGTGTCCTAATATGAGCTCAATTTAAAGAAGGAAAGACCTTTCAAGGTGTGATCATTCTGATGCTGAGAATTTTTCGAGTTTGTAAGATGCAAAAACTCAAGCGTTTGAGATTTTGTCTTCTTGATTCATCCTTGAAACTTGCTTGGAAATATGAATGACGTCCATTTAACACTTTTCTCCATCCTTTTTGATGTTTTGACATTTGTAGTCCATAAAATCACAAATATGAGAAAACTACCTCTAAAGGTCGAAAAAGAGTTAATAACATCCAAATAAGTAAGTACAAATCCAACTAAAAATTGCAAAGTATTAGCATAAAGCTCAAGAGTTGCTCAAAGTTTCAAAAATAGCATAAAGGAACATAAAACACGAGTCTGGGTTTTTTTTAATATGTATCCAAGTGTAAAAAACATGTCTTCTTTTGGTTCGGGTCTGATTTGATAATTTAATTTGCGATACCCCTTGGATCGATCGGTACATGTGGTGTGGATCGATCGATCCATTCCACTATGTGAATATTTTTTTATCGAAAAATCGCCCTCATCTTCTCAGCAACATTTTTTCCGCAATGTTCTTTAACCTCCGAAATCTGTCAATACGCGCTATTTTCCTTGATCCGAACCTGTAACCTTTTTACAAACAAAGAATACAAAAACCGAAATACATAGAAAAATAACTTTTCTCGATTAAAAACTCAAATAAAAACCTGTAAAATCACAATACATCAAATTCCCCATATTTGAATATTTTCTTATCCTCAATTAAAGGATAACAAAGATTAAATTGAATGATAAGAAGTTTGAAAACAAGGACTCATACCCTTTCAGAAGACTTTACTTTGTGCTAAGATTCGCTAACCACACGAAATCAAAACCATTAGAAAAATCTCCACTGGGTCCCCTGCACAACCTCTCATGCCCATCCATTCTCTTAGCTTTGATCCTGGAAGACTCAAATTTATGGGATCGATTCTCTACATTCATTACAAAAGGTGTAAGCTCTTTATCAGAAAAATCTCTATAAGGAAAATTGGCTAGGAAAGAAACAATGGCTATCTTTTAATGGTGAGACTAAAGTATTTTGTGGGTTAAACAAATCGTCAAATGCAAGAAATTATGTAAAATCACGTGGGAGAGAGGATATACTAAAATCCAGGACCCGTAACTACCTAAGCATCAAACATCATTTTGGGTAACATATCAAACAAATGCATTCTTCGGGGAAATTAGAAAATTAAGATTTAAACAAAAACGCTTATTCCATTTTCTGGGATAAGCAAATAGAGTTTTTCCGTACAAAGTGTGGGTGGACCAATAGTACAACACATATTCTTATCAATCTGACGCCCTTACAGCACAAAGAAATGCATAAATACCATTCCCGTGTTCCCTTCTTATCCTAGACACACGAGACCGTGTATAAACCTCCTAGAAGTTCCAATCCTATCTAAGAACTCAAGAAAATCATGTCTACCCTACTCTCTCCATCGTTTTTACACATGACTGCATGTAGGATTATAAGAGAAATGCATGGTGATTCAAAGGATATAGGGTAAGGGAGTGGTGCCTGACTAAAAATGAGTATGGTCATTCATGATTACCGATATAGAGTAGTAGAGAGATGGGATTGTAATATTGAATGATGTTTTTTGTTTGCTGATATTGAAACCTTATAAAATGTCCTTTAAAAGTAGAATCAACCACACTCAAGTCAAAATCCTAATTCTCATTTTTTTCAGGTAGGAAGTTTGGTCTGTGAGGGTCTTCGGTTTGCATGCGCTAACAACACTACAAAAATGGTTATAAAAGATAAAAAAAAATAATAATAATCAGGCACATGCACAAAGCAATAATCTGAAAAACATCATCAAGTGCAATAAACCCTAACAAGTTTTGACTCGAACAAAAATACACCAAAATGACTTAAAAGAGTGACTCAAAAACCACGTAAAATAAATATAATTTAAGTAGTAGCCTCCCTAAGACTTATCTCACACTATCTTAGTGTGAAAAAGTTCATGAAAAGGGTAAGACAACATAAAAAATAAAATGCAAGAAAGAAAAAGAAAAAAGGAAAAGGAAACATAAACTGGTGTGTTTCTCTGATGGATAAGGTGGAAGGTCAAGGACAGTCCGTGCGCACCTTCTTGCGTCGCTCCGCAACGCGAGCAACCTGAGCATTAATCATCACATATATATTCTCAGAAGAGGCATCTACATCAGCAGTGGTAGCCACCGCCTCATCTTTCTAAGAAGAGTCAAAGCGGTCGCGAATAATACGTGAAGTAGAAGTGCAGCCTCAGTTCATCCTCTTCATGGACTTCTAGGTCTTTAGTAATATTTTTTTGTTCTTCTGGTGGGCCTACACAGTCAAAGCGTAGAAGTCTACACCAATAGCAGAAGCAGGGGTGGTGGAGCTAGGCGGTACGCATAAAAGTCTACAGGAAATGTGTCATCAGCCAGAGGATAATCATCAACATCATTTGCAGCCTCCTCCTCATCAGTATCAACCTTCATTGGCTGAGAAGAAGAAAAGGCTCCCTTAGCCTTCTGGAAGGTCGCAGGACAAAGACACATGTCCTCAGTAGAATGTAGGAGCTCCACAGCTGAAACAATCTCCAAATAAGTCAAATCAGGACGAGGGAGAGCACATGAAAGAGAAACTTGATCACGCCTGTGGAACAACAGAGGGTAGGAACTCTACAACTACAACCGTCTCTAAATCAGTCAAATTAGAACTAGGAAGAAAACTGAAAAGAGAAACAGGATCATGTCTGTAGAAATGGTAGACATACGACTCTGAGTAAATGAATTGTCCGCATAAAGGTCCCGTGATGACTGCATTCAATAAGATGTCTACCATCGCAATACATATAAACCTCCTCCTTGGTATTCTTTATTAGAGCACCCTCTCCCATCAAACGAGCCTTGTGATAAAGCAGGATCTGAGTAATCATGCCTTCAAAGGCAAGTGACTTCCCCACGTTTTCCATCGACGCCTTTATAGGCGAACTTCTCTGCAAGAACAGTCCTAGGTTGAGCTCGTGTCCCTAAAGATATACAACACCCTTAGCTCAAGGCCACAGATGACTGACACCAACAAACATGAAAGCGAGCTTATTTATGTGGGATCAGGTTTTTCTCCAATTAAAACCTAGCTGCAAGTGTACATCATCCACAATAATACTTAGGGATCGAATCTCCAGGGACTAGTTATTCACACTTAGAACTTATATCATTTTAAACTAAGCTAAGAAAAAATATGAAAGGGTTTTGTTTAGTTTTCATTTTGTTTTTATGCTTTTTATAAATGAAAATGAACCTACCCTACATGCCAATATACAAGGGATAAATCAATGATATGATATGCATCAAACAGCAGAGAGTTAAAGTAAACAAGAAGGAATTAAAACTCGACTAATGGCATAATGGTTCGGTCTAAAACACAACCACTAAGGTAAATCCTTTTCACTTTCGAGATTCAGGATCCTATATTTAAATCACCAAGGGATAATTCCTTATAGAGACTAAACACGCATTAAATCGATCAAGGACGATTGTTCACGATTCTAAGTAGATCCACTTTCGTTGCCTACTTAGAAAGGCTCATCAAATATAGTTCCAGATGTATGTCAAGCTTTTGGAATGCATACTACTTTAGATCTACTCGCTAACTAGCCTTGGAAGCAAATAATATTATTGTTCAAGAAGAGATTATAACGTTTCTGATAAAACCTAGTCGTTTAGTAATCCTATTGAAGTAAACTCATTAACTTCTTGCAATCTACTTTCTAACATGCAAACTAATAAATCAAAGACACGTAAACACGAAATTAATCATGCTGACAAGCATTCATTTCAAATCAAAGGGAGAAGGATGGATAAGACCGAATGATGAATGAATGATTAATATATTGAGATGAGTTGGATCCTTAGGAGGCTAACAAAGGGCACAACCCCAAAAGGTATCATCTCTGCCTCCTTAATAATGTGCTTGATCTAAAACCTCAATAACTCTCTTCAAAATAAACCTAAAAGACACTATTTATAATACAATTTCATCATTAGGTCAATTGAGTAAAATTGGGCCTTAAGGCCTCCAAATGTTGGGCTTCATGTAAAGGGTCCTTGAGTTGAGTTTCTGGGCATGAAAAAGCTTAGTATATAGCCAGTTGATTTTGGAGAATGTATGGTTCGAAAGCCAAGTGGTATTCATTTTGTTTGGGCCTCTCTCTACACCCTGCATTTGCGAGACAAATGGACCAATCTTTAGTTTAATTGCTATAACTCTTTTTCACTGCTCCAAATGATGTGAAACCACGTTGGTAGGAAAGCTAACTCAAGTATATAGCTCTTGTACAGGTTTCATCAATCTCCATTAAGGTAAAGGCCTTCATCTTAGAGGATACTTCTGATGCTTGGAAATTGTCCAGAAACTGACTTTGGTCTATTAAGCTCCAAAATGCTCCATAATACAATGATTGGCCTGAAATGACTTGAAATACAACAAATAGAGGAAAAATACTTCTAATTGTTGAGAATTTCATAAAAACACCAAGAAAACATACTAAAATCCTAAGGAAAAGTTACAAAATAACAGTGTTATCAACTCCGCCGGACTTAGCTTCTAACTCGTCCTCGAGCTAAGATTACGAAAATCAGAGAAGAGGTTGATCAAAGAATAACCCACGATCTTCATCACCACTTCCTATAATATAAAACGTGAGGTCTTTTCGAGGGAGTATTGATCAAAGAACACATAGACTCAACTCAAACAAGATCCAAAACAATTCTAAGCTACAATCGATTCATTTCCTCTTCCTTATTAATTTTGAATGCTTTTTGAGGCAGATTTTTCCCTACTTTTCTAGGGTATCATTTTATTTTTTTTATCAACATCTGAGAATTGATTTTTTCCTACTTTCTACGGTATCATTTTATTTTTTCTATCAATCTCTTTATTCTTTTCTTTTTTAAGCACATTCAGATTTTATTAGTTCAAAATTCACAATATGCATAAGCACTTTCCTGAAAATTTTTATTAAAGAAGGAAGAGAGGAACCACAAACTAAATTTTTTCAGGTCCGAAGAGTATTCTAATTCAATATATACCAAGCCTCAAAAAGAGAAATTTAAGTTCATTTAAATGTTAAGTGTCTGGGATTACCAGATATCAAGTGATATGGTTCCTTGGTTAGCTGATCCACCTACGCTTTTTCGAACGTTAAAAATGCAGTCAATCATTGACACTATGGACACTAGTAGTTGATCACGTGGTTAGTTCAAAGATAAGCTCATTTTTGGACTGTTTTGACTCAACTAAAATGTATTTGTTTTGAAAGATTTTGAAAGCGACTCAAAAGCATGAAAAATCAAAAAAAAAAGAAGCATTCGTAACAATAAGAACCCCCCAGGCTTAACTTACATCGTCCTGGTTTAAAATCAAGTGAGAAATTTACTAAAAACTAATGTAAAAGAGACAGAATAGGCGTTACTAAGCTGCTGGTCAAAATTAATGAGATATGGACGACCATTTGTGATGTTTTGGTAAACCAAAATGAAGTTTAATTGTCCGTTTTTTTAATCTGAGAAGACTTGGACTGTGAGTTCAAGCTTCTCAATTCTCTCTCCAAGGACAAAATTCTGGTTACCTATGGTTGTATAGATTTTCTGCTCCATGTCGCTTTGAATCTCGAGAAGTTGTCCAGTCAAGTGCTCGACCTTGAACTTAGAAGATTTTAAGAGTGTGAAAGGACTTTGAGAATGAGATAAGGGTCATGATGCATCTGACCTTTGGGTGTAAGGTCATGAAAGATGTTGTAGTCACTAATGGGGAAAGAAATTGCGGAGATTTTCGTTCAGGGATCTCTTTTCATGGTTGTGAGGTGCACATCTTCTTTGTTAGGATTTGTTTGAGTCTTCCAGTGGTATAAAATCGAGATGCCAGCGTCCTTGAGTGAATTCATGGCTTGTACTTCGCCTCCATTCATATTCTCTTATGAGTTGATCTCTCGGTTCAACATAGTCTCTCTCTAGCTGATAGGAATGAGGATAGTACTGAGTATCCTTCATGAACTCGATTGAATGAGGATTACGGTTGTAAGATCCTTCAAAAATTTCGTCCATGGATTTAGAGAGGGTTAGGATTTCTAAGTTTTGGCTCTGGTTTCTTGTATTTTTCCCTGTAAAACATAAGAGAAAATATATAAATAACTTACTAGAATGGAAAAATAAGATTTCTTTTACAAAAAGGATATCCTAAAGTGTTATTATCTACAAAGAAAAAGGGCCACGGAATTGTTAGTATATAAATTTAAATCCTAAGTGTTAATATCCTTAAAGAATTAGAAGAAGTTAGAAGAAAAAGCAAACAAAAACCTTCACAAAATAACTGAAATTTTTAGTTAAAAATCAAAATTCACAAGAAAGAAAAGAAAAGAAAACTTTTCCTAGACTAAATCGTAGATATAAATCCTAAGGTAAACAATTCTAGTCCTAGGAAACGGTGCCAAAAAAACATGATGTGGGGTGAAGATTTACTCCAATTAAAACCTAACTACAAGTGTACAACATCCGCATTAACACTTAGGGATCAAACTCACAGGGACTAGTTATTCACACGTATAACTTATATGATTTTGGTACTAAGCTAAGAAAAAATATTTCAACGGTTTTGTTTGGTTTTTATGGTCGTATGAATGTAAATAAACCTACTCTACATTCTAATATACAAGGAATAAATCAATGATATGATACACATCAAACAACATAGAGTTACAGTAAACAAGCAGGAATTAAAACTCGACTTGGCGCATAATGCATCGGTCTAGAACACAATCAAACCTTCTACACATTCGAGATTCGGGATCCTACATTTAAATCACCATGGGAAAACGCCTTTTGGATGGCCTTGTAGAGACTAAACACGCATTAAATCGATCAAGGTTGATTGTTCACGATACTAGGTAGATCAACTTTCGTTTCCTACTTAGAAAGGATAATCAAATACTAGTTCCAGCAGTATGCCAAGATTTTGGAATGCATACTATGTTAGATATACTCGCTAATAGTTCTAGGAAGCCAACAACATTATTGTTCAAGCAGAGATGATAACATTATTGATAAAATCTAGTCGTTTAATAATCTTATTCTATTAAACAATTGACTCCTTGTAATCTTTTGTCTAACATGCAAACTAAATGATCAAAGATATGTAAACATAAAAAAATCATGGCAGCAAGCATTCATATCAAATCAAAGGGAGAATGATAGTAAAACTGAATGATGAATGAATAATGAATGTATTGAGATGAGATGGATCATTTGGAGGCTAACAAAGGGAACGACCCAAAAGGATGTTGTCCCTGCATCCTTAGGCACTTACTTGATCAAAAACCTAAATAGTTCTCCACGAAATAAAAGCTAAAAACAACTATTTCTAGTACAACTTCACTACTAGGTCAAATGAGTAAAATCGGACCTTCAAGCCCCCAAATGTTGGGTTTGTGAAAGGTGCCTTGAGTTGAGTTTATGGACATGAAGATGCTTAGATTAGATCCAATTGAGTCTAGAGAATTTTTGGTTCGAAACCAAAATGGTCTTCCTTTTATTTTTGTCTTTGTCTGCATCCTTCATCTACGAAACAGTTGGACTAGTCTTCAGTATAATTGGCATAACTCTTTGTTCAATTCTCCAAATGATCTAAAACTACCTTCATATGAAATCTGTCTCAAATATCTACCTCCTGTACAAGTTTCATTGAAATCAATAAAGGGAAAGGCTTTCATCTTGGACGATACTTCTGATATTCGGAAACTGTCCAAAAACTTACTTTGATCCATTTAGCTCCACAATTCTCCATAATACATTGATTGACCTGAAATGACGTGAAATACCATAAATAGAGAGGAAAAAATATTACGAATCATTGAGAATTGCATAAAAACACCAAGAAAACATACTAAAATCCTAAGAAAAGTGGTACAATAATGGTTTTATCACTTACCATATGTAACAGCACCCGGAATAGTCTTCCCATTGATGTGGAAACTCAATATCTTAACCACATAACGCAAAACTGGGCTACGGATCATGGAATACTTTTCGTTCCTCGATATGAAATGACTTCCAACAATAAAGTCCTAAAAGGCATGCACACAAGGTCGTAGAGGGATCTCAGATAGTCGTCCCTTGGGGAAATTGAAGACATCACAAAGCTTGAAAATCGGCATAGTGTAGAACCTCCTGTTAACGAAATATATGTGGCATGGCTCATTATGCTTCTCTGGCCACAAAAATCGTTCACGCTTCCGTGAAGGAGAAGATACCCTCATTCGCAACAGGGTTGTCTGGTTATCTTAACTGAAGACGTCCCCCTCAAGATAAAAAAGCCTACCCAAACCAATCCTCTCATTCAAAGTCCTTAGTCCCACTGTGATACACAACTCATTCGTACTGATATTGTGCGTAAATCTGGTGATGAGGAAGTCAATTGCCTCGAGGTTCTTATAGAACAGCTCGTCATGTTTGTCTAACATTTTTGTCCCATGTGTTCTTTCATCAAAATCATGCTCCACAAGCAACAATATCAAAGTAGTTATTTCAATCCATGAAGAACAACAAAAGAATCACATATTCTTTGAATCTTTGTCGTAAGATGCAAACAAAATCCAAAATTCATTAAACGTGTATAAATTCGTGTTCTAGTCCTAGAGTCATGTTTTCTATTTAAATAGTATACTAGTGTTTTTCTATACTTTAGAAATTTTTTAAGAAGCAAAGTGGTCTCAGCAATATTCTGGTTAGCGTTAACAATTACAGGATATGTCGAATTCGGACCTAAGAAAGTGTACCTTAATCTGGTTGGCAACGGTTTGAGCTCGAGTTTGTGAGCTTTCAGCTCGCTCCAATCTGGTTCTGGGACCGCACAAGCTCATAGGAAATCATAGATGGCTCATCAAGCTTGATGAAGGCAAAATATTTCTCAATAATTGGTGTCGAATCTAGTAATGCGGCAGCCTCAGATGTGTCATCACTCAAGAATCCATACTCACTCTTTATCTGAGTCAAAACGATATGGAATGGATCCTCAGTGTATAGATCTTCTGCAAACTCCTCGATACCCAAAAGGTGTGTCCATCAATGGTGAGCTTCTTTATCGACTTTTTAATGTTGACTCTCATGTTCAACTTCCCAAGATTCAAGTCAATCTGATCGTTCTGCAAATCGATCACTGCTCGAGCGGTCGATAAGTGAGGTCTACCCAAGATCATGGGATACACATACTCGTCTTTAACACCAACAAGAATGTTGTAAGAAATACCCACCAGATGTCAAATCGAATGGTTTGCAAGCACAAAAGACATCCTTATGAGCTTGTAGTTCACCATGTTCAATACATGTGAGACGGAGATCGGCATAAGACTAACTTTAGATCCCAAATTGCATAGACATATCTCAAAGGTAAGGGATCTGGCACGACATTGCAAAAAAAATGGTACGGGATCTTCTCGCTTCTCAAGTGCGATGTTCTGAAGAATCGTGTTACACTCAGCAGTGAGCATAGAAAGTTCTTGCTCCAAAATCAACTTATCAAAAAGAATCTTTTTCATGTACCTCTTTGGAGATGGTATAATCTTAACTGCCTCAACAAAAGGCAACTGAAAATGTAATTCTCTAACGAGATTCGTCAACTTCTCATATTCAAGGTCCTTGACCTTTTATCTAGATCTAAAAGGGTATGGTATCGTAGGAACATCAGGCGGGCATGGCAGGTACTCATCTGCAGCATATGTGTAGTTCTGAAAAACGTCTAAAGTCTTCGTATGTTCGTCATCAATTGGATAGATCGATCTGTGTGGTGTGGATCTATTGATCCATTCCACACTATTAATTTTCTCACCCAAAGTTCATGCACTGGATTGATTGATCCATGACTTGGATCAATTGATTTAATCCTTATATCAATCATTTTCCACTCCTCAATATAATTGCATTGCAATACTCCTTTCGATTCATCTCTGGTTTCTCCAGTAAAGTACCCAGTGGTGCTCTATTCCTAACAGGAGTCTGAGCAGCCTGTATTTCCAAAAGCTTTAGGTGAGTACTCAACACTTTGAAATTCCCATTAAGATCGTCATACATGTTATCAACCTTGTGATTTATATTTGCAGCAGACTTTGCCTTACTATCCAGCAGACGCTGCATCATTTTCCTCAACTAATTGTCTTGGAAAGATGAAGATGCAACTCCCTGATTCTGATTTTATACTCGGTCAGATTGTTGCTCTTGTAATTCTTGTACTGCTACTTTGGTTTAAATCCATTTTTCCCGATGCTACTGCCCTGAACATGACTCTTGAACTGAAACACACTCGCATTCTTTTAAAAGGCCTTATTCTTGAACTAATTTTGTTGGTTATCCATAGATGGATAAACCTGATTTTGTGGATTCCCTACATTCGTTCTCCTATTAGACAAGTTGGGATGATTACAGTAGTTTTAATTAAAGCCTCTGTTAGCAAAGTTTCTCTAACCTTATATGTATCTTACATCAGCATATCAATCATCAGAATGCTCAGCATCAAAATCTTGGTACATATGAGCCTTTGGCTTTCTGCAACAAAATGCACAGACCTCTGATCCTTCTTCAACAAACCATCTAACTTGACATGAATCATCTCACAAATCCTCTTTGAATCTAAGGTCAAACCTCCTCCACAACTATCATACTCCGATCTACGGTTAGCTTGGGTATATGCCATGTTGTTAACCAGAGTGTATGCTTCTTCCACAGTCTTACTCATAAAATCTACACTCCTTGCAATATGTATTGCACTCTGATACCTCTCATCGACCCCGATGTAGAAGAGTTTCAGGAAGTTCACATAAGTATATACCTAATGAGGAAAATCCATGGTGTATTCCTTGAAACATTTCCAGGCAAGGAAACTCTCTGTACACATCTGCTGAAAACCTGCAATCTCGTTTCTAAGAAACATAGATCATGACTTGATAAAGAAATGACCCAAGAATGCAATTTTAATCTCTTCCCAAGTAGTGAGAGACTCTGGTTCTAGACCATTGTACTTCCTCATAACTTTATCAGTAAGAGAGAAGATGAACAATCTGCACTTCAGAGCTTCTGCAGGTACCCCATTGTATTAAATAGTGTTGCAGATAGCTTCAAACCTCTCTATATGCTGTATTGGGTTCTCAGAAGGTAACCTAGCTTGTTATAAGATCATGGAAAACATAAAGTAAGCGGATCATGAACCCGAACATGTATATGAGCTGGTAGCTGAGAAAGACTTGTGGCTGAGGATGCTTTATCAATTCAAGATGGTCCCTGATGTGTTAGCATTTTAGTGATTTTTAATACGGTCTTTAGTTAAGAAATATGGTTTTTAGTATGTATTTGGATCTCTTTGAAGCGGATTTATGTTCTTTAGTTATTTACAGGAATCAAGCTTGAATGTGCGGAAAGAACGCATTTTGGACAAATTTCAAGCATCGAAGAAAGTGCTTGTGAAGAAAAGAAAAATGTCCTGACAGAAGGACAGGGATCGATCGATCCCTTTCCAAAATCGATCGATCCCTGTCCTGAATTCGCAGTCCGATTTTACGAAGAATCAAATCGAACTTATCGTGAACCGGATTTCATATCTAAAACCTAAACTCGTGTTTTGAGTTTCATTATATTGTTTTTCTGAGTTTTGAGAGCAAGAGAGATTTATAAGCCTTAGGAGAAGAATCATCTTCCGTACTTCGAATCTGAGAAGAATTCTGAACCTTACTCTTTATTTTTGATCAATACAATGATGTCTCTCTTTGACTTGATTTGTGTTGTTTCTCTGATCATGAGTGATTAATTTGCTTGTTGGATTTAGGGTTCTCACATAGGGATTCATGAATTATTGACATAGAATTGTATGATTAAGGATTTAATCAATTGGATCATCATCTAGGATTGTTCGTAATGCATGAAATTAACTTGATCACTTAGTTTCTGATCTTAGGTTGTTTAACTGCTGGAAAGTGTTCGATTAAATGCCTGAAAGAATCCTAAATGAGCAACTTATCTTAAGCCAATGAAAGTTGATGTTAAAGTGAAATATGGACCTATTAAAATTCTTTAGAATGCATGATTAGAATCCGAGAGTCAAGGGAAGTTAGTCTCGAGGAGTCTAATACATAGAGAATTGATACTACGAAAGTAAATCAATTCTACAGTTGTGTTTGAGTTCAAGACGGTTTAAATCATGTTCCCTAATCAATAATTTGAATCAACAATGAAATGTTTTCATGATAATAACTAATGTCCAACTGTTCTTTGATTGATTTACAAACCCGTTGTCAATTTCTTGCTTTCTTTGCTTTCTGAATTTTTATTTATTGCATCTCTTACAAAAAATCCTTTTCGCTTTACCCCTTGTTTAATCTGAAACTCTTCGTGCTTCCTTTGGTCTCTGTGGATTCGATCTCGAACAACTACAACGTACTTTCTGCGCGCTTGCAATGTTATCTCGGGCGAAAACCTGAGCTATCAAGTTTTCTGGTGCCGTTGTCGGGGACCAATAGGTCGTCTTAGAACTTAGTATCATTGCCTGTTTTAGGCATTTTTCTTTATTTTGTTTAATCTTTTCTTTTTCTTCTTTGTACTTTCAGGTGCATGAACAAGCCTCACACTAGAAGCTAAGGAATCACGAATCTTCTTGAGTTTGAGCTGGAACCAGGGCATCTAGGAGACAGAAGAAGAAGGAGAAGTTGTTGGAGGTTATTGACGAATTTGAGTTCTTTGAAATTATGGGTGATAACATGGGTGATAACATTCAAGTTCATCAAAATCCTCTCTTTCCTGGAGTCTTTCCAGGAGGTGATCCACCTGTTGGAGGTGGTGCTCATGCTGATGCTCAGCAAATTGGCCAGCAGAATGTTGCAGCTGTAGGGAAACAACGCGCAAATCAACCTCAACAGAGGATGACCCTTGCGCAATATGACACTCCGAAGACTTTCTAAGCAATCGTGTTTTGATTCGTCCGCCTCCCATAGAGAGAAGAGACTTTGGAACCAAGACTAATCTCATTAACTTGATGCAACATAATTAGTTTCATGGGTTGCCATCACAGAACCAAATGCACCATCTGGATCAATTTGAAGCCATCTATAATACTATCCAACACAACGGAGTACCTGCTGAAGCTCTTAAATGTAGGTTATTCATATTCTCTCTGAATGACAAAGCTATGAGATGGTATAACAGTTTGGAGCTTGATTCTTTGAAGACATGGGACGAGATCAAGGCTTCTTTCCTTTGGCATTTCTTCACGAAGTCGAGGTCTATGTCTCTCCAAAACAAGATCGCTGGATTTCACCAATTAGGTTCTTAGTGTTTTTATGCAGCTTGGGAAAGATTCATGGAGTACCTCAATGATTGTCTTCATCATGGGTTCTCAGATTGGAATCTCCTCAACACTTTCTGTAATTGGGTTGAGGAGAAATATCAGAATGCTATGGACACCACGAGCAATGGTGATTTAATGACCAAGAATGTAGAACAAGCTTATATGTTGGTGAATAACATGGCTAATAGTCAGGCCAATCGAAGATCAGATTATGACCGTGGTAGAGGGATTGTATCATCAGATGTGAAGAGGATTGATGATCTTTAGTCAAAGCTCGATGAGCTAATAAAAGAGAGCAGCAAGGAGTACACTTTGTTGGGGGAATAGAACGATGCACCTGTGCTTCCAGAGCAGAAAATGAGAAAGATGTATCATGAGTTCATGTCTGAGGAGCTGAATGGCGGACAAGCAGATGTGAATTACATTGGAGGTTAAGGGAACTATGGTAATAGAGGTTTCAACAACCAAAACCAATTCCATAATAAGCCATACCAACAGAACCAAAGTGTCTTTAACTCTGGGTTTCAAAACAAAAATCAAAGCAGCGGTTTAAGAAACAGTGGCTATCAACAGAAGTATTTTGGCTCAAGAGGATTCAAGAACAACTATCAGTCGGGGTTTCATAATCAGAACCAGGGACAATCTTCTACATCTTCTGAAGACAGTGATCTAAAACATATGTTACACCAAGTGTTGGAAAATCAAACCAAGTCTGCTGCGGACATCAATCAGAAAGTTGATAGTATGTACAATGATCTCAATGGGAAGTTTGATGCTATGAGTGTTCTGATGAAGACACTGGAAACACAGGTTGCTCAAAATTTTGCAAGAAACAAAGCTCCACCTGGTGTTATTCCAACCGAACCGGAGAAGTCTCCGAAGGAATAATGCAATGCAATTACTGTGCGAAGTGAAAAAGAGTTGAAAATCTCGTCACTAACAGAGGGACAATGATCGATCGATCCTTGTTCCGGGATCGATTAATTCTTGGCTTTTAAAGCCTCTGGACAAAAGGACAAGGATTGGTTGATCCCTGTTTCAGGATCGATCGATCCTTGTTCTGACGTGGGTTTGTCAGATTTTCGCGATGAATTGAAGGCACAGGAGGTTGAGGATGAGTATGTACCACCTCCGCCTTATGTTCCCAAGCCTCCGTATTCTTCTAGACCTCGCCAAAAGATCAAGGAACGCGAATATGAGAAGTTGAAGAATCTAGTTAGTGAATTACATGTGCGATTGCCTTTCGTTGACACGGCAAGATGGTACCTTCTCTGAAGAGGTACATGAAAGAGATTCTTTCATATCACATGACCTTAGAACAAGGTGTATCAGTTCTTACTGCGGAGTGTAACATAGTTCATCAGAATATCGCACCGGAGAAACGCGAAGATCCAGGTTCTTTTGTTTTGCCTTGCAGGATTGGATCTCTTACCTTCGAGAGATGTTTGTGTGACTTAGGCTCTGGAGTTAGTATGATGTCGTTATCTGTCTCAGAGAGGCTAAATATGGTGAACTATAAGCCTACGAAGATGTCCTTGATACTTGTTTATAGATCAATTCGAAGGCCAGTAGCTATTCTAGACAACATCCCTGTTAGTGTTGGCAAAGGCTATGTATACACAGATTTTGTAGTCTTGGAGCTTGACAAAGAACCCAAGGATCCTATCATCTTGGGTAGACCATTCTTGTCAACTGCTAGAGCGATGATTGATGTTCAGAATGGTCAAATTGATCTGCAGCTGGGAAAATTGGATGTGCATTTCAACCTCAAAAATTCGACGAAGAAGCCCACCATTGATGGACATACATTTTGGGTGGACACATTGACTGATGTGATTGAGGAGTATGCGGAAGAACCTTTCACCGAGGATTCGTTTCATATTTCCTCATGGCAAATTGACGAAGAGCATGGTTTACTGAGTAAAGTCACATTGGAGATTGCTGAAAAGAACGAAGTCTTGGATGGAGACGTTCATTTTACAGTGAGAAAACTCAAGACCAAAAAGATAGTGAAACACAAAACTGAGGAGAGTTATGAATTGACTTTGATCCCACAAGGATGCGATGGAAGTGCGATTGAGTACAAGGTGAAGACTATAGGGAAATTCAAATCTTTCTCCAAGGTCAGGGCGATTCTCACACAAGAGTTTAAAGAGAAGGGCAAGGCTGTTGTGCAGAAATTGATGAACAACATCCTTCAGGTGCAGATTTTTGATGGTAGAGCTTGCTTCAGAGCGAGTTCAAAAACCCTTCCAGATTGATCCAACTGCACTGTCAGGCTCGAGACTTTAAACAAGCGTTGAGTGGGAGACAACCCAATATGTTGTTCTCTTTTTCATTTTAGCTAGTTTTGTAGTGTTTTTCACTTTTGTGTTTTGGTTTTTGGTGCTTTGGACGTTTTTCGTGTTTTTAGCCTAAGTATTGCAGGAAACAGGTCCCCAAACAGAAGGACAAGGATCGATCCCTGTCCAGGACCGGTCGATACTTGCTCCAATTACAAAGCTAAATCACGCGATTTCAGGTAAGTTTGCTCTATTCGTTTTCTTTTCATTTCGGTTTTACTTTTCTCTTTTTATTTGCTACTTACCCCTTCCTTTGATTTTTTTCACACCTAGACAATGTGAGATAAGTCTGGGGGAAGTTACTTATGCTTTTCTTTTTCTTTTGGTGTGATGTTTGAGTCATTTTGATGTTTTTATTGAGTCAGTTTTATAGACCTGAGGTTGGCGATCTGCGTCGCCTGTCAGATCATTGACACTGGTTACCTCTGAGAGNNTCCGAGAGTTTTGCAGTTCGCAGTGGAATGGCCTTTTGTTTGATGGAACTCGCAGAAGGTCTTCTCTTCGTAGGCCGCGTTCCGCGTCAAGGTGTTCCCTGAAGTTCTCCCTTGTTCGGACTGGGAGTTAACGGCGTAGGCGTGCGCACCTTGGAGGTCTTCTCCCTCGTGGTTGATAAACTTGCCGTTTTGGGGAGCTTTCTTTTTCAATTTTTGCTCTGAGGCAAAGTCTTTCGAGGAAGCCTTTGACGGCTTATGCTTCTGCGATAGGACCTTCAGCTCTTCCTCGATGATTATGAAGTCCGTCGCTTTGTGAAGCGCGTCCTGGAATGTAAGCGGTTTCTCGAGAGAAATCAACTTCCTGAATTTCGACTTGTACCAGAGCGTCTTGCGGAGGGCATCTACTGCAACCCTGTTGCTGATTCCGCTTACTCTCGACATCACCAGTTTGAACCTCGTCACGAAATCTTGAAGAGATTCTTGATCCATGAACATGGAGTATTGTTTGAGAAACTCCGAAGAGAGCTGGCAAAAACTTCCGATGGAGTTTTGCCTCAGACGGGAGAACCACTCGAGGGCGGCTCCCTGGNCGTCCTTTTCGCCCTCCTTGAGTTTCGATCTCGCCAGCGCGATCTGGAAACTCTGCAAGTAAGCTTTCGGGTCGGTGGTCCCATCATAAATCGGGATCTTCACCTTTCCCAGATCTGAGATCCTCGCGTTTGTGATGCGATCA
>OVAN01008527.1:0-18037 GCA_900406275.1 Anastatica hierochuntica | reverse complement strand
GAGTTTCCAGAGTTGGCATCCGGGGTACCTGGACCCTGAACCTGTGATTTGAGGCTTGATTCGCCATTAGAGCCGAGTTTGCCTCTCTGAGGATCTCATTCTCCAGCTCTAGCTGTTGCAGGCGCTGCGTGTTCTCTTGGAGCGTTTTGGCATGAGCCTCCATCTGCTACCTCAGGGTCTAAAGCTCTGCAGTTGCTGCGTCAGATCCAGTTTGAGTATGATCCCTTCGAAGCTGCTCCATCTCTCCTAGTCTCTTTTGAAAAGTCTCTAGTTGAGATCGCATCTCCTCATAGGTGAGCTCTGCTCGTTCTGCTGTGATGTTTGCTGATTCATGATTGTCTCCAACCATTATCACGTAGTTGGTTTTGAAAGCTCCTCTCCCTATAACGCCAACTGTTATGGGTGATTTTGATCGTTCTTTGTAGTACTAAGGAAGCTGGAGGTGTATGAATGTTTAGCAAAGGTTTAAGGTTGTTTAAACTAAGCTTGAAGATCAAAGATGGCAAGAGAATTGCTTGTTGTATTGATTTTTGGCTTAGAATTTTCGTGCGTACACGTTTTTCCCTTGAGCTTGGTATTTATACATGAGTTTCATTATTATCCCTCCAAGAATTGGATATATCATGATTATATGTTAAATATATGCATCTTTATCTATAATACATGTCATTATCATTTAATTTAAATAGCAAAAATAGAGGAGAGACGGTGGTCGGCTGGCTTCCGGCTTCCGACTATGCTTGGTCGTATGACTTCCGGCTTCCGGCTATAGGACGTCGTCTGGCTTCCGGCTATGGGACGTCTTCTGGCTTCCTGCTTCTGGGCATTCCTCTGCTATGAGTCTTACTGTTGTACTCCATCTAAGTCTAAGGAATTTCGATGACCTAAATTACTCCCAACAGTCACCATTGGCGAATCTTTGTTCCATCCTACGTAAACTCTTCTCTCTCTCTCTCTTTTCTTGTGTTTAATCTTTGTGTTGATTTCTTTCAAATTTCTTTGAATATATGTAGCAAAGAAATCAATGTACTTCTATTTTGATTTCTTTTCGAGTTCTTCTCCCTCAACTTCGCTTTCTGGAAACTCTTTTACATATTTTTTGGAAATTCTTCAAACTCAATAAGCATGATAAATCGATATTACTTCAAGATTCAGAGGAAATTCTTTGTATTTCATTTTTGCAATAGGTTTCTAAGCTATGTATTTTTGGAATATCAGATGGTTATTTATCTTTAGTGTTTAATTTTTTTGGTTTCTTGCTTGTTTGTTTATTTTCGGATCTGTGTAGAAAATTGGTTGATCTCGGATTTCTTGAATGGGGTAATGTTTCAATTTAGTTTATTGATTTGTGTCTGTGCTTTTGTAGTTATGGAGTTTGAGTTGCCTAAGAGTCTATACGGAGAGGGTTTAGAACTAGAGATTATGAAGATAAACAATAGTTGTCGAATGTCACTCCTCACACTGTTGGAAGAGATAATGTTAGAAGAATACGAGGCAATAATGAGAGATCCAATGTTCAAAAACATCATGGCTATTCACAAAAATGACCTCAAATTTTCTGGGAAGTTTGTGCATAGCTTCTTGTGTAAGGATTTGGTGACCTCCATGATACATGAGATGTGGTTCATATTTGCTAGGAGGCCTCTACGGTTTTTGCTGCAAAAATATCATGTTGTCATATTGGAATGGATTGCAACAGTAAAGTAATGAAATGGAAGGATGATATGGGGTTTTGGAGTAAGCTTTTAAAGAGTGGTGGGAAGATAAACTTGAATATGCTAAAGGATGATCATATTCACGATGCTTACAAGTGGAATCGGGTTGATAGGTTCAGGTTGATCTACATTTGTGTTATAATGGGTGTGATCATGGGGAGTGATGAGAATGTGCATATTCCTCATTTGTCCATAAAGCTGCCTATGAATCTTGAGAAGCTTCAGATGTACCCGTGGGGACTTATCTTGTACGATTTTATACTCTCTTCGATAGTAAAAACCAGGAATAAATTCGAGGAGAAGGATGGTTAAATGATGGAAAGCTTCTTGTTAGCTCTACATATTTTGATTATGGAAGCTATTCCTGATTTTGGAGTGATGTGTGGCCAAGAAGTGAGTGAAAATTACATGGATCCAACGTGTGGAAATTGGAGTGGATGCGCAAAACATTTATATGAAGACATCAATGGCCTTGAGAGGGTATTTTCACAGAAGGTATGTAGTCATCTTGCTTTGTATATAGTGTTATTGTATATATTTTAAACTAACTTTTATTGTTTTAACTGTTTTATAGGGAGAGTTGTATACTTGCATATCAAGGACAGGAAATGGTGATGTTGTATGGTCTTCCGAATATCTAAGGATGGATGAGAAGCGAGATGAAAGAGTAGATCGTGTTGTGCAAATGATCAGTGAAGAATTTGACTGGAGTGAGTGTCAATGGGAACCTTTAAAATCTACGAGCCCTGAAATGGAGGAAGCCAATGAAGAAGAAGAAGAGGTCGAGGCACAACCTGACAATGAGACTGTCGAGGAGACTCAAGAAGATTCAGTAAGAGGCAAGAGAAAGATTCAGGACACATGACCATAATCATGGAAGAAGAAGTTGTTATGTTAACGATCTGCATCAATGAAGAGTAGCAATGATGGTAAAATGAAAGTGTTTATGGAGGGTTTGTTTACTGCATCTTTTACTTTTTTGCAGAAAAGCGTAGTAAGCAATTCTTTGAGAGAATGGATAAGTTAGAGACATAGTTTACAAGCTGGAAGGAGAAGATGGAGAGTGAATTGACTTATCTCAAGTTAGCAGTTGATTTGATTGATATGAGTAAAACTAGAAAGCCTTAGACCTACGATCCTAGAAAAGCAAACCCTTCTCAGTAAAAGAAAAAGGTAACCAATAAGAGAAAACCAAAACCAAATTATTGATGAACATGGAACTAGGTTGCTAAATTTAGGGTGGAAGCACCTTCTATGTAGTCCTTGTTCCCCGTATTGTCAAGGAAGTTCAGCCAACGAGTTTTTAGAAGCATCTCATTATCACTCCATACATTGTTTTCTATGTCCCTATGGGTAGCTTAAACAAAACTGCATGTGACTACGGTGTATACGCTATTAAATTCATCTAATGCCATGTGCTTGGGTTAGAGATGTCACTAGTGAATGATGATCATATCTAGGAAGCTTGGTACATGATTATGTGGGATATATGGGAAGCAGCTAATGATCCCTAGTTGATTTATAGGATGACAAAGTATGAGCCTCCACCTAGTGAGCCATCTAAAGTGGTAGAGAATAAGGGAGAGTTTGGATTCTTATTAGGATTTACTGAAGTTTAACTTAATGGTTTTATAGATGATTTTTTTATTGACATGCTCTCATATATTGGATCATTTGAAATACATATATTGGATCATTTGAAATACGAGTCATTAAACCAATCCCAAGAACGATCATTCTCATAGTAGACTACCCCGAATGCAACAGGATACAAATTTGAATTTTCGTCTAAAGTAGTTGCAACCAATATAACTTCTTTGTATTTACTCTTCAAAAACGTCCCATCCGCGACAATAACACGCCTGATAAATTTGTTAAACTCTCTAACCGATTCGCCAAACGTAATAAACATATATCAAAATCTACCATTAATGTCAGTCTCATACGACGAATGTGTCCCGGGATTAGCCTCTCCAAGCATGTGCAAGTATTTTGGTATTTTCCAATAACTCTTCTCCGGAATACCTCTCAAAGCATTGACTGCAAATTCACGTGAATCCCATGCTAAAAATATGAGATCTCACATCTATGATCAATATGTGCATGATCTGTAGGATATCATTTGGTTTAGGCCCTTCTTTGACACATTGATATTTATGCATTATCAGGTTGCCTATTGTCTTCATTGAAGGTGTTTTACCGGAATTTTTTCTACTTGAAAGTGTGCATGAATATTCACCAACATACTTTTTAATGATAAAATATGCGGATTTTTTCAAACATTCTAGTTAGACAGACCAATTGCAGCCAATATCTTCGCACCTAATATACCATACCTTCCTATCGGATTTGATAACTGTGTAGATAAAGCTCTGCTTCATTACACATATCTTGAAGGTCAACTTTAACACAGCTTTGTAGCAAAAAAATTGGTCATTCTTAACAATATCGACCCAAAAAATGACAAGTTTCCTCTGTTTTCTTTTTCTCAGCTCATGGTACTGGCATCATAATCATCTCCGTTAACGTCCATTTGCTTCATCTTTCCTTCTTCTTCTCTCTATGAATATCATCCTTGACATTATTTGAATTGTTCCCATTGTGACAATAATTTTGATCCTCTTCAGTAGTAGTTGAATATTTATGCGTCATATTAAGATCAATGTGGCCTCTATTCGGATTGCCCCACTTTGCTTTTTATGTTACACACAATCGATGGGAGGCATTCTTATTAACAAAACCAACAAAACTATTCAGTTGCCGATTTCTTTGAAATTATCACGGATGAGAAACCAGAAGTATTGATCAAGTCGATATGTAGATAACTCACCTCAAAATTGACATCCTCTTCAATACTTAAATCCTCTAAAACCATTATCTTTAACTCTTCTAAAGTGGAGCTCGATTCCAAAACCAGTAACTTTCCCCCTTTTTCTTCATCAACCGAGAATCTTCATCTTGTAGAGCACCCAATTCTCACACACCACATGACGCATAGATATGCATCATTGAATAAGAAAAGTTTGTGAAAATTCAATGATCGAGACTATGAGAATCCAACGACAGTTTGTACAATTGGGGTTTTTTTGAAAAAATCCGTACTAACTGCACATCCCATATTTTCGGAGATATGTTCGTGATTTTCTGTAGAATAGAGATTCCACTTTGCGTAGAAATAAGTGAAGGGAATCGAAAGATCATTCTGCTTTTAGTAGACAGCCAAGTATCTGTAGATTATTCATTCTAATTTTTTTAGAACAATAATATAAGAAGGGACGACTTATTTCAAAATTTGCAACCCGCTATGAAATATGTAGATAGAATATTCTTCTATTTCATAATTATATTAAAAGTTAGATTATTCGTTTTTATAGACGTAGATTGCCTAACAAAACGTGGAATTTCGGTTCCACTTTGTCATTTTTTGGGAGAACTTAACATCTTCTTTTTGTAAAACAAAATTTTAAATACTTATTTAAAAACTTTTAGACTAGAAGTAAAATACATGTTGATATGAATATTGTTCAATCTTTCCTATATTATACCGTTTCTTTGGCCTGTAAAAATGATTTTTTCATTAGTTTTGATTAATGAAAGGGTTATAAAGCAAAAAAAGACACATTTTTTTTTATTCTATTTTGGTAATTTTCCAGAAAAATAATTACCATTACTTGTTTTTGATTAAAGAATTACCATTACTAATCAATGAGAAGAACAAAAATTGAAAAAAAAAATCGTTATGAACAAATCAAGTTTGCGTTCTTTTTGGTGTTGGAAGTGCTACTATCATGGGGAATAAAACTTAATATCTTATTTTTAAAATTTAAATACGTATGATATTGTCAAGACCATCTTTTAGCATGTGCGAGTGGAGCGTCGGATAGGGCTCAGATTCAAAAAAGAAAATTTTAAATTTTTTTTTAAAATTATACTTAAAAATTAAGGCATAAAACTTTAATTTTTTATAATTTAAAATTAAAAATTCAAAGCCAAAATTATTTTTAAAAAAAATCATACATAAATGCGATTATGAAATATTAAAAGCTATATTACATCATAAAATATACTTTTAATATTTTTTCGAATATTGCCTACAAATAATTTGGGACGCCCCTGGATATTGTATACATAATCTTTCAAAAAATATTTCAGAAATATAATGTCAGAATAAATATTTTTAACTATACATTGTTTGGCAAATGAGATATAGCATAGTTAATTGACACAATTTTAACGTTCTTTTTGTCAACAACATTTTTAACGTCCTAATATGATGATGGAAAACATCCAATGTTTGCCAGCTACACGAAGTATGACTTAATATGATTGAAAACATCCAGTGTATTATAATATGTGACAAACATCACGAAGTATATGTTAATCATGCTCATATGTACGAACTATAATTTATTACATCAAAAACTACAAATTAGGGTGTAATTGAACTAAACAATAGTTTATGGGGTCAAATCGTAATTATCAGAAATTTATGCTATCTCCACAATAATAATAATAATAATAATATAAAAAACAGATTAAAAATTCTGAAAATCAATAAAAAATACTAAACTTAGAAATTTTTTTTGAAAATTAAATTAAATTTCAAAAAGTAAAATAAAAAATTCTAAAACTAAATAAAAATTCAGAAAATTATAAAATTAATAAAATATCTTATAAATTAATTTAGAGTAACAAAATGCAATTTAAGAAAATTTTAAATTAATGAGAAATTGAAAAATAATTTTAGAATTTCTAAATAAAATTTATAAGAGCTAAATTAAAATTCAGGATTTTTTAATAAAATTATAAAATCAACAAAATCTTATAAAGTTATTTTAAATAAAGAAAACTAAATTTAAAATATTCCAAATTAATCAAAAACTGAAAATAATGAGATATTAAAAGTTTGTAAGAATGAAATCGGTGAATTATTTTAGGGAGTTTGATGTGAATATGCGCGAGTTAACTTAGAAGAAAACTCAAGACTTAGAGAGAAAAACAAATTGAAGTAAACAACTGAATTTTTTTATTAATTATGCAAATAAATAATTGAAAACTCCAACACTCATATGTATAGCTTTAAAACCGACTTTTTAAACCATTAAGTTATGAGTCCTAACTCCAATTAAAAATTGTATATTTAAATCACCTTGAAGTAACAAAGTTCAACTCTTTTTATGGAGTTTCCAAGTGGCCCTCGTATTCGGCTAACAAAATTACACTGCTTTTGGCCGGATACGAGGCCCACGTGGAAACTCCCTAAAAAGAGTTAAATTTTGTTACTTCAAGGTGATTTAAATATACAATTTTTAATTGGACTTAGGACTTATAACTTGACGGTTTAAAAAGTCGGTTTTAAGGCTATACATATGATTGTTGGAGTTTTCAATTATTTATTTGCATAATTAATAAAGAAAACTCAGTTGTTTACTTCAATTTTTTTTCTCTCTAAGTCTTGAGTTTTCTTCTAAGTTAACTCGTGCTTTCAACATCAAACTCCTAAAGCAGTTCATCGATTTTATTCTTACATATTTTGAATATCTCATTATTTTTAGTTTTTGATTAATTTGGAATATTTTAAATTTAGTTTTCTTAATTTAAAGTAACTTTTATAAGACTTTGTTGATTTTCTAATTTTATAAAAAAACTCCTGAGTTTTAGTTTAGCTCTTAAAAATTTAATTTAGAAATTATAAAATTATTTTTCAATTTCTCATTAATTTAGAATTTTATTAAATTGCATTTTGTTACTTTAAATTAATTTCTAAGATATTTTATTTATTTTAAAATTTTCTGAATTTTTATTTANTATTTTTTTTTTTTTTTAAATTTTTTTTTTTTTTGTTTTAGATTTTTTTTTTTTTTTTTTTTTTGAAATTCCCTTTAATTTTTCAAAAATTTTGTCTAACTTTTAGTATTTTTTTATTGATTTTCCGAATTTTTAATCTATGTTCTATATTGTTATTATTATTATTATGGAGATAACATAAATTTATGCTAATTACGATTTGACTATATAAACTATTGGTTAGTTCAATTACACCCTAATTTGTAGTTTCTGATGTAATAAATTATTGTTCATACATATGAGCATGATTAACATATACTTCGTGATATTGATCGCATATTATGATACATTGGATGTTTTTCACCATATTAGGTCATACTTCGTATAGCTAACAAACATTTTTTCTTTTTCTAATTGTAAATATTTGTTACAATAAGAAGCGTAACTTTCAATTTCATACAAGATATGATTATATAGCTTTTATCCATGAAGCAAAACGTTTTTTCATATGTACTGCTCGTGTGTAAACAATTAAATATAGTGAAAAACTATGTTTAACAATTTTGGCTCATAAGAAGGAAAAATGTGGGAGAGTGGCTGCACAAACTCTGCTGTCATTTCAAGGAATTAAGATCGAACTTTGCATCTGTCTCTAATAAAAGAAATTACTTCTCATTAGACTACATATGAAAAAAAGATACGATGGGGAAGAAAAATATTTTGACGTCTGAACAAATACACGATAAATAATACATTGATATTGTTTGCAAATTGTTAACAATTTTAGGTTAACTTTTTTTTTAAAAAAAAAGTTGCTAAAACAGAACAAAAAAAACTAGATGATTGTCTTTGTTGGATAAACTTATATATTTTACTTCTCGATAGCAGTTTTGGTTAAAATCCTAATATTGTATGGAAAATTAATATGTTAATTCGTCGCTCTTCCAAATCTTTTGAATTGTAAGCGTTTGATTTAAATGGAAAAAGTTCTATTTCTGTTGTCCTTCTCTAGTCAAGATATAATATTATACTTTAACATGAGATATGCTAAAAAAATTATATATCGCTTTTTATTTGCTTTATGATATAAATCATGAATTATATGTGTTGGGGGTAATTTTATTCTCGTAGTGTCTGACCATAGCTAGTCCAAGGAGATATAAACAAACTCCCTAGTTGAATATGTAAACAAAGGCCATAACCAATGACACACCGCCAAGCCGATGTCATAGCCGAGGTATGGCTGATATCCCCCTTAGCTGATTTAAATCGTAAGAGATAAGGACAAATGCCTTAATGAATTATGGAAATATTCCTTATTGTATAGATAGATTCGAATATAGAAGTTTGAAATACTCTTATTCGAAAACTATAAATACAAAGTGAAGAACCCTAGTTCAAGGATCCGAAATTTTTGATACCAACACAATATTGTAATCGATCTCTTATTGATAAATAAATAAGAATCGTCTTACAAACTCTTTGGCACATCTTCCTAATCTCTCGATTTCTCTTGTTCTTGAGCTTCTCCATCGAGAATCACCAAAAAAACCCCAAACAGTTTGGTGCTAGAAGGAGGGGGAGATTTCAACAAGAACAAAAAAACGAAGATGAGCGAATCAATCAGCTCCTCCAATTCAAAAATTAGCAGAAACCTCGAGTCCACATCCGAGGAAGTAGCTGCAACTCAACCCATGGAGGTAATACCCGAGATAGCTAACGACACGGCGAAGCTTTAAAAGTACGAGCTAATCGCGACAAAGCTAAGATAGAACGAAGCCCGAATGAAGGAGTTAGAAGAAGAGAACGCAATTCTCAAAGCCTCGGAGGTAGAGAAAAGCGCTCAGACATCTGATGCAGGCACCAAAGGTGATGGAAAACGTGTCAGATTTAAGAGGAAGGTTCCACTGTTTTAGTCGCTTGACGAGACATCGATAATGGCCGTAAAGGAGGCGCGAGCGTATCATACTCCAAGCTCAGGTCTGACCCGAACCGCTAGCCCAACCATAATAACGGCGCTAGCATACCTCATTAAGGAAGCGCTAAAGAGGCCCATGGTTTGGAAGCCATGCTAACGGAAAGACTAGAAGCTATAGAGAACATGATCAAGCGCTTGTTAGGGGTGGCTCTACCAAACATCAAGAGTGCCCCTATTTCCTACGCTGACACACCATTCATCGATGCCATCACTCTTAGCAAAGTTCCTATGAGATTCACTTGGCCAAACATGGCCTTGTACGATGGAAGCTCCAACCTTGACACGCACATAGCCCAGTATCGCCAACGTATGCTCACCGCCCCCATCAGCTATGAGTACTTGGAAGTCTGCATGTTCATAGAAATTGGAGCAACCCTCAAAGGTCTAACGTTGTTGTGGTACTCCAACCTAGCCAACGGCTCCATTGACTCCTTCGCTACATTAATTGACCGTTTTATCTAGCAGTTCGCTAGAAGCCGTACTCTGAGACGTACCTCCAACGACCTCTATCGAATCAAACAACAAGAAGATAAGAGTCTGAAGGAATACATTTGACGATTCAACGAAGAAAAAGTATCAGTTCCTAACTGCGTCGCCTCTACAGCTATCTCATCTTTCAGGCAGGGGTTGTTGGTCAATAGTGACCTCTACTAAGACCTCACTAAGTAGCCCTGCCATACGATGGAAGACGTTCTTTTTAAGGCCTAGGCACAGATAAAGTGGGAAGAGGACCTCGTCTACCAAGCTCATATAGCTCCAAAGGCTAGTTCTAAGATTCCCAAGCAAAAAAAATCCTTAGAACACACGTGGACCGACCCCAAGGCCTATTGAGAGCTAGAGGAAATAATAGTAATCCCGCCAATTCTTGGGGTAAGTCCATGGTAGTAGCCAAAAAAGAGCAGCACATGGACTTACCCAAGCCAGTCGATGATATAATGACGATGGTTCCAGCTGAAGTAGTCGCGGAGTTTAGGCATTTCACCAGAGACGTCACATGGCCACGATCACCCACCTACGCTAAAGGAGGAAGCTCCGAATGGTATGGCTTCCATCGAGACTATGGCCATCAGATCAAGAATTGTGCTCTGCTAGGTCAAGAGGTGAAGAACCTTCTAGAAAAGGGCCTCCTTAAGGATTTTATCGCCAAAAAGAGCACCGAGATAACCCAGCATTGCCAGTCTAGTCGCCCACAACCCTCAAAGGAATCGGCCCTAGAATCACCTAAGCATATAAGTGTGATAACCTCAATCTCAGGAGGGTTCGAGGACAAGATAAAGGCAGGGGCCCATCCTCCACAAGGAGTCCTTTGCGTTTCAAGGGAATCGAAGAGCAAAGCATCAGCAGAGGTTAGAATATGCTTCACTCCCTTTTGTGGCGACAGGGGATTGCTTACTCACGACGATGCCTTGGTTGTATCACTAACTATGGCTTATTGCATTGTTAGAAGGGTCCTTATGAATAGCGGAAGGTTGGCCAACATTCTTTTTGCGCAAGCCGCAGAGGAACTGGGGGTCTTAGACTCGCACATCGTACGAAGATCAAGCGTACTGGTCAGTTTTAGCAAAGAGATAATCCAAAACATCGGGGAAGGGGAGCAAAATACAACAGCGAACCAAATTCGCCATCGTAGATTGTCCATCGACATACAACGCTATCATGGGAAGACCATGTATCCACGCGATGAAGGGTGTCCCTAGCACCCTGCACCAAGTTATGAAATTTCTAACCCCTTGGGGAGTAGGTTCTATTATGAGGTTACCCTCAAAGCACACCAATGCTTCCGACACTAGTTTTGGCCAAGGTCAACACCAACGACGAGGAACCAAAGATCAAACAGCTGGATGAAGTCCTCTTGGTCGAAGGTGATTCCACCAGGAAACTCAAGATCGGTTCGCGTCTCTCCTTAGAATTAAAGGAAAGGCTGCTAAGTTTCCTTCGATCTAACCAAGATTGCTTTGTATTGTCGCACGTGGATATGCCAAGGATCGACCCTAACATCATCTTTCAAAGACTAATGGTCGACTTAGACCACCCACCGGTGAAGCAGAAAAGAAGGAAATTCGCCCTAGAAAGAGACGCCATCGTCAATAAGGAAGTAAGCAGCCTCCTCGAGGCAGGATTCATACAAGAAGTGCAATATTTGGAATGGTTAGCCAACGTGGTAGTTGTATGAAAGAAGAATGTGAAATGGAGAGTTTGTATCGACTTCACAGATCTCAACAAGGCTTTTCCTAAGGAATTGTTCCCTCTCCCACACATTGATAAGTTGGTCGACGCCACCGCTGGGCACCAGCTCATGAGTTTCATGGACGCTTTCACCAGGTACTATCAGATCTTGATGCACCCTAGTTATCAAGAGAAGATGACGTTCATGACGTCCAAAGGGATCTATTGTTATAAAGTCATGCCCTTCGACCTAAAAACGCCGGATCCACCTACCAAAGACTAGTCAACCAAATGTTTGTAGGGCATATCGGTCAAATTATGGAGGTTTACATCGACGATATTCTAGTAAAATCTTTGCTAGCAGAGGACCATATTTTACACCTACACCAAGCCTTCGAAACCCTCCGAAAATATAAGATGAAGCTCAACCCGTCCAAGTGCTCCTTCGGCATCAGTTTCGGACATTTCTTAAGATACATCGTTACTCATCGGGGAATTGAAGCTAATCCGAAGCAAATAAGAGCAATCCAAGGGATCCCAATGCCACAAACTCCCAGGGAAATTCAGAAACTAACATGAAGAATGGCAACTCTTAGCAGGTTTATATCAAGGCTATCAGAAAAGTCGCACCCCTTCTTTTAAGCCCTCAAGAAGGGAAAGGAATTCGTATGGGACGAAAAATGTAAAGAAGCCTTGGCATCCCTTAAAGATTACCTATCCACACCGCCATTGCTATCTAAGTCTAAAGACAAAGAGCCTCTGCTATTGTATCTCGCTATCTCCGATCACGCTGTTAGTGGCGTCCTCGTAAGAGAAGAAGCCACCATCCAACACCCCGTGTACTACAATAGCAAATCACTTATGGATGCCGAAACACGGTACAATCACCTAGAGAAGTTAGCCTTAGCCTTGGTTGTAGTAGCCCGAAAACTAAGGCTATACTTCCAAGCACATACAATCGTGCTAGTAGCCTTAGCCCCTATCAAAGCCATTATGCACAAGCTCGATATCCCCTTGCTAGTGTTGCAATGGCCTGTCATCACTAAAGAAATGCTCGCCGCAGAAGTGGAAGCAGACGATGGCATGACCTAAGGGTCAATTGAGCCATCATACGATTGGAAAACACCGATAATGGGATATCTAAGGAATGGGACCCCACCGGAACTCAAAGCTGAATGCGACAAAATCAAATAAGAAGCTGCAAGATATTGCCTAGTTTGTGAAAACCTCTATCGACGATCCTTCAGGGGACCATTGCTAAGATGTCTTGGGTGGCCCGAAGCAAGGCTCGCTTTAGAGGAACTTCACGAAGGCACTTGCGTATCACACTCGGGGGGCAGGAGCCTTGCTCTAAGAACACAAAGAGCAGGATACTATTGGCCAACACTATCTAACGATGCGAAACTTTACGCGTGTAATTGCAAGCAATGCCAGATACATGCTCAAGTGTCTAAGCTCCCACCCGAGAATCTAAAGCAAATAGGTGCATCATGGCCTTTCGCGAAGTGGGGGTATGGATATAGTTGGAAAATTCGATATGGCGCCTTCACAGAAGGTTTTTCTGCTCGTGATGACGGATTACTTCACCAAGTGAGAGCAAGCAGAAGCATTGAGCCAAATCACAGACGTTCAGATACAAATTTTCCTTTGGAAGAGAATCATTTGCAGGTTTGGAGTGCCCCACGAGATTGTCACGAACAATGGTCCCCAATTCACTAGCAATGCTTTCAAGGAATTTTGTGAGATGTGGGAGATTAAACTTAGCTTCACCACACCTCGTCATCTACAGTCAAATGGCCACGCAAAATCAATTAATAAGACAACCTTCAACATGCTAAAGAAAAAGCTGGATGCGAAAAAGGATTGTGGGTCGATGAACTCCCTGGTGTACTATGGGCATACCAAACGATCGCCAAGTCTGCCACTGGCGAAACCCCCTATTCCATGGTCTATGACACAAAAGTAGTGATTCCACAAAGATAAGTGTAAAAACAGCTAGAACTCTCTGCTAAAACAAGGATGTTGATGACGAATTGATAGCCTTATACCTAGACTTAATCGAGGAAAACAGTGATGTCACGATGGAGCGCAATTAGTGTTACAAACAAGAAGTAGCCAGAAGCTACAAAAGAAAGGCTATAACACAAACTTTCCAGAAAGGAGACTGGGTCCTGAGAAGAGTGTTTGACAACACCAAGGATAAAACCGCTGGAAAGCTAGCTCTAACCTGGGAAGGACCTTACATGATCATAGAGGTACGAAATTTTGGAGCTTACAGACTACAAGACAGGCATGGGAGAGAGCAACCAAACAGCTGGAATGCCTTCCACCTCAAAAATACCACTTTTAGGTAAGAAGCCTTGGCGTAAGCCTTGGCATCCTTTCTCAGCCAAGAGATGGCAATCGTTTGCGAAGATACAATTTTGTAATAAAACATCCCGCTATTATTTGATAAAAGAAACTACGGGTCTTGAAATAAATTTTTGAAAGAAAAGAAAAACGATTTCCTTTGGAGGAAAATGATATACACTATCTTTAGAAAACTCCTTAGGAACCGACTAAGGCCTTGTGCTCACTAAAGCTTTATGCCCACTAAGGCCTTGTGCCCAATAAGGCTTTATGCCCACTAAGACCTTGTGCCCACTAAGGTTGTAAGCCAACTAAAACTCCATACAATGCGAACTAGCTCCTAATATATGGTCCATCTAATGCGGACGGGTTCCTAAAAGCAATGGTCAGAACGCCATAGCGAAATGCGGACACGCTCCTAATGGTGGTAGATTCAATGCATCAAAACTATGAGTTAGCAAAACTAATGGAAAATATGTACCTCTGTCGATCCTAGTATGCGGCTCATAGAAAAACTTAAAACCAATCGGTAACAATAAAGTTGGCAAAAGCTCAGACACATAGTGTCACTAAGGCTACACGCCCAGGGACTAAATGTCCAAATAGGGAGGTGTGCTCAGAGGCCTAGTGCCCACCGAGTTCACATAACTTACCAAAGGCTAGTACCGTTGATCACACACGCTAGCCCAGGGACCATGAGTCCAAATAAGGCAGGTGTGCCCACTGAGATCGCAATAGCTCACTTTTAACTAACACTTATGATTGTCTATATGTCTTTGTTGCAAAACAAGCTATAAGGTTTGTGCACTCAAAAGGCAGGGAAAAGACTTATCATATTTGTTGGGGTAATTTTTTTCCTTAGAGTCCGGCCATAGCCTAGACCAAGGAGACATAAATAAACTCTCTATTTGTAGGTGCAAACCAAGGAAATAGCCAAGGATACCACTACCAAGCCAAGGTCATAGCCGAAGCAGGGCGGATATCCCCTTAGTCGATCTAAATTTTAAGAGATAAGGATAAATGCCTTAATGAATCTAGGGAAATATTCCTTATTGTAAGATAGACTCAAATATAGAAGTTATCCATAATATATATGTAAATACTCTAATTTAAAGGCTATAAATACAAAGGGAAGAAACCTAATTCAAAGATCCAAAAATTTTGGCAAAAAACACTATTGTAATTGATTCTCTTAAAGATCAATTAAAGAAATCGTTTTACATACTCCTCTGTTCTGTTTCGCTCATCTCGCTCTCTAAAAACCCTAAAAACCATCGATAATTTTGTTCTTGTTCTTCTACATCAAAGAATCACAAAAAAATCCCCAAACAGTTTGACGCTAGAAGAAGGGTGAGATTTCAACAAGAACAAAGAAACAAAGATTAACGAATCCAACAGTTCATCCGAACCAGAGAACAACAAAATCCTTGAACCCATATCCAAGGAGGTAGCTGTAATTTGACCTGAGGAGGAAACACCCAAGACAGCCAACGATGCAGAGACTGCGGCAGAGCTTCAAGAGCACGAACAGATTGCGGCGAAACTTCAAGAGTACAAGCTGATCGCGGTGAAGCTGAGAGAGAACGAAGCTCGTCTAAGAGAGTTAAAATACGAGAATGTGGTTCTTAAAGCCTTTATGGCGGAGACAGATGCTGATACACCCCACGGTGGTGGCAAAGACGAAGAAAAGTGTATTAAGTTCAAAAGGAAAGTCACGTCGATACAGATACTAGACGAAACATCAGCGAAGGTCGTTAGTGAAACTCGGGAGCATCAGACTCCAAGCTCAGGCCTGACCTTGACCCTTAGCTCACACCATCATAGCGGTCCTAACAAACTTTATGAGGGAAATGCTAACGAGGCCCTTGGTGTAGAAGCCATGCTAACGGGATGGCTAGAAGCCATGAAGATTATGATAAATCGTTTGTTGGGAGTAGCTACACCGATTATCAAGAGCACTCCCAACTCGTTTATGGATACGCCCTTCGTTGACGCTATCGCCCTTAGCCAAGTTCCAAAAAGATTCGCTTGGCCAATCATGACATTGTACGATGGGACACCGATCCATACATGCACATCTCGTAGTATAGCCAACACATGCTCAACGCCCCCATTGGTCATGAGTACTTGGAAGTCTGTAAGTGAAAAGAATTTGGAGTAACCCTTACATGGCCACCATTGTTGTGGTACTCCAACCTAGCAAACGACTCCATCAACTCCTCCACCATGCTAATGGATTGCTTCATCGAGCAATTTGCTAGCAGCCGAGTTTTGAGACGTGACTCTGACGATCTATATCGAATCAAGTAACGCCTAGACGAAAGCTTGAGGGAGTATCTCCACCGGTTTAACTGGGAGAAGGTGTCGGGTCGTAACTGCATCACCTCCACAACCATCTCAGCCTTCAGACATGGACTGCTAAATGACGGTGACATGTACAAAGACTTCACCAAATATCTCTGCCATACCATGGAGGATGTATTCTCCAGGGCTTGGGCACAAATTAAATGGGAGGAGGACCCAACTTATCAGGCCCAACTGGCGGAGAGAAATCATCCCAATGGACCTTGTCACCCCAAGGCCGTTAGGGATGACAAATCTAATGCTAGGTCTGGACTTGAAAACTCCGTCAAGGGTGGCTTTAGAGGATGGCCAAAGCCCTTAGCAAAAGTGGAGCACGAGAAGTACGTGCCCATGACCTATCCTGACATGTCCAACATGGTGATATCCCTAGCCGAAATAGTGACTAAGTTGGGACATTTGACCGAAAAAGTCAAGTGGCTAGTAAATATCCAAGCCCCCCCCCCCCCNACCCCCCCCCCCCCCACAACACAAGAGAGACACATCTAAGGGGTGATATTTTCACCATGACCCCGGTCACCTAACGAAGGATTGCTTCCAGCTGAGGTTGGAAGTGAATGAGTTGCTCAGAAAAGGCTACCTACGAGAGTTCCCCTCAGACAGAGCAAGGACACCTATTCATAAACAAACCAAGAACGACGTTCCCATGGGGCCAAGGCCTGATTCGCCAAGGCAAGGTTATGACGTCAACTTCATCACTGGAGAATCAGAAGTAACCGGGGTGACAATCTCTGCTACCAAGAGAAGCACTCCCGCTGCCAAGGTCCACCATGGAGTAAATGAAGAAGAGATCACCAGAAAGTCTACTTCTCTAGTCGGATTCAGGGGTGAAGTGAAAAAGACCATGGGAGAAGTAATCCTACCAGTCTACGTCGTAGGTATCAACCAAAGGACCAAGTTCCTCATTATGGATTGCTCCTCGGCATACAACGCAATAATAGGGAGGCCTTGGATACATGATATGAAGGTCGTTCCATCGCGTCTACATCAGTCCTTGAAATTCCCAACATTTTTTAGAATAAAAGAGATCAGAGTAGATCTAAAACGAGTCCACTCATGCTACCAGATGACCCTTAGATGAATTGGTTCAAAGCCTCGCTCAATGGCCACAGCCATGTAGATCTCTGCTGAGCCATTGCATGAAGAGAGCAGCCCTCGAAAAATAATACTGCATACAGGTCATGGGGCAAGGCCACAGGAAAGAGACAACCCTGACGGGAGCACAGGGGTGCAAAATGTCGGAGCTTACAAACTACAAAACAGGCATATGAAGGAGCAACCAAATAGTTGGAATGCCCTCCACCTCAAAAATACAACTTCTAGGAAAGAAGGCTTTGGCGTAAGCCTTGGCACTTCTCCTCAGCCATGAGATGGCCATCGTTTTTCTTAGAATTCAATTATGTAATAAAAGCTCCCGCTATTCTTTGACGAAATAAAATGCGGGTCTTGAAATACATTCTTGAAAGAAAAGAAAAACGATTTCCTTTGGAGAAAAAAGATATACATTATCTTTGAAAAACTCCTTGGGAATCTACTAAGGCTTTATGCCCACCATGGCCTTGTGCCAAAAAAAATCCATATAATACGGAAGAGATCCTAAAAACCATGGTTGAAAGGCCATGGCGAATGCAGACTGTTGGGGTCAAAAACTGTCCCGACGAAATCGATGCCTGAAAAGGGT
>OVAN01008526.1:0-18039 GCA_900406275.1 Anastatica hierochuntica | reverse complement strand
AATAATAATAATAATAATAATAATAATAATAATAATAATAAATAATAATAATAATTATTATAAAATTTTTTGTTGCTACAAAATTGACTTCTTCAAAAAAGAAAATTTCTATATATTTTGTAATGGATTTTTCGTAATCCATTGTTAAAAATGGTCTATTTTTCAAAAGAAAAAACTCCAATTAAGGCATTTTCCAAATTTTCTCCTTAATATTTGATGGTCGCTTTATGGTTATCACTTTACCGTCGCTACTCTCTATTTGTAGCATTACTACGGCTGTGTAGTATATTTAACCGGGCGTTGACTGATCTCTCGGTGTACTCTCTCGGTGATCTCTCGGCTGCTGTTCGTGATCAGTCTGCTCCTCGCAAAATGATTGGGCTTTCTATCCCTTCTTCTCCTGCTCCTATTGTACCTCGTTCTGAGGATTCTATGTCTCATGTAGTTCCTTCGGTTAGGAAGGCTTTATATTTTGATTCCAAATGTAAGGGTTCGACGGGTTTCTCAGAAACCATCCCGTCTTCAATGATTACAATAAGTTGGAACTGTCAAGGGCTCAGAAACACCTTTACAGTTTGACGCCTTAAGGATTTGCGTCTAAAGCTTTTCCCGGACATAATGTTTTTGATGGAAACGAAGAAACAAGATAACTTTGTCTTACAAGTTTTCCAATGGATGGGTTACGATAACAATTTTACTGTTCCACCTATAGGCCAGAGTGCTGGGCTGGCTCTGTTTTGGCGTCGTGATGTTAACCTTACGGTCCTCTCGGTGTCTCCTAATTTTATTGATACCTTCATAACGTATCAAAATGCTACCTTCCACCTCACTTTTACTTACGGTGCACCCAACCACCAGGATCGCCAAGCTGTTTGGGATGCTCTCTCTCAGTTTGACAAAGTCCGGGAGTCTGCCTGGCTCCTAACTGGTGATTTTAATTATATTATGCTTCAGTCTGAGAAGCGTGGTGGTCCCCCTAGGTGGGAGGGTTCTTTTATAGACTTATGCAGTTTTGTCTCGGTTAATGGATTGTGGGATGTTAATCATTCCGGTAATTGTCTTTATTGGCGTGGGATGCATTATGATCATCTTGTGCATGCCCGTCTAGATCGCTCTTGGGCAAACAATTCTTGGGTGGACATGTTCCCCTTCGGCTGTTCTGAGTATTTGAGGTTTGAAGAATCAGACCATCGACCTTTAATTACTTTTCTGGACAATTCTAGGATCAAGCATCGTAAGTTTTTCCGCTTTGATCGTCGTCTACGCGAACGTGATGAGATCTTCGATCTAATTTCTGAGCTCTGGCATCTGGAGGGTCAGAGTATTGTCTTAGCTAAACTAGGCAAGTGTCGTTCCGCTTTAGTCAGATGGGCTAAGGAGCAACAGTTTCACAGTGTTAAGCACATAGAGGAATCACGTGCTAAGCTCGATGCCCTTCTCTCTAGTTCTTCTGCGGATCCACTCAAAGTTCAGAGTGTTACCTCGCTTCTTGAGGCAGCTTATCAAGAGGAGGAGAAGTTCTGGAAGGAGCGTAGTCGTATTCTTTGGCTACAACACGGGGATAGGAACTCTGGTTTCTTCCACACGTCTACTCGTAACAGGCGAACAATCAATCGTATCTCGGTCATTGAAGATGAGGCTGGTGCAGCCTATTACAAAGAGCCTGAAATTGCAGCAATGATTAGTTCATATTTTCACCATATTTTCTCCTCTAATGGAGCTGTTGATTTCTCAATTACTGAGCACACTACGCTTCCAATGGTTTCAGAAAGTGATAATGCTATGTTAACAACAATTCCCTCAGCTGAGGAGGTTCGGATAGCGGCTTTCTCTATCAATGCGGAAAAAGCTCCAGGCCCAGATGGGTTTTCTGCGGGATTCTTCCATTCATATTGGGCTGCAGTGGGACTTGATGTCACTAAAGAGGTCATCAACTTCTTTGAGACTGCTTCCTTCCAGAGGGCCATGAATTCCACTAATGTCACTCTCATACCGAAGATTCCGCATCCCCAGAAGGTCTCTGACTATCTGCCTATTGCCCTTTGTAGTTTCTTCTACAAAATCATAGCCAAGATTCTTACTGCTCGAATGCATTCTATCCTTCCTGGCCTGAATTCTGAGAATCAATCGGCCTTTGTCCTGGCGCGAGCTATCTCAGATAACGTCCTAATTACTCATGAGATTCTGCATTGTTTGCGGCGGTTTAACGCGACTAAACGCGGTGCCATGGTTGTTAAGACGAACATGAGTAAGGCGTATGATCGTATTAAATGGACGTTCTTACTCCGGGTCCTGGAGAAGTTTGGTTTCCATCGAGTATGGATCAACTGGATTATGGAATGTGTTACTACAGTCTCCTACTCCTTGTTTCTTAATGGTACATCTCAAGGCCAGGTGTTGCCTTCTGGTGGACTTCGCCAAGTAGATTCCCTCTCACCTTGTCTCTTCATACTGTGTACGGAGATTCTTTCTGGATTATGCCGTCGGGCTCAGGAGGATGGATCTCTCCCTGGGATCAAGGTGTCTCGCTTTAGCCCTCCGATTAATCATCTGCTTTTTGCAGATGATACGATGTTCTTCTGTAAATCGGATGCTTTGAGTGTTAATGCTTTGAAGAAACTCCTGCATGGTTATGAATTAGCTTCAGCCAATCAATCAATTTTGCTAAGTCATCGATCACCTTCGCCTCTAAAACAACTTCCTCCCGACGAGAGATTGTGAAAGCTCGGCTGCATATTTCTAAGGAGGGTGGTACTGGGAAGTATCTGGGGTTGCCGGAACAATTTGGTCACCGTAAGCGAGACATCTTTGCATCTATTGTAGATAAGATCAAACAGAAGGCCCAGGGGTGGTCATCTCGTTTTTTATCTTCGGCAGGCAAACAAGTCATGCTGAAATCAGTTTTTTCTGCCATTCTGACCTATGCCATGTCGTGTTTTAAGCTTCCGTTGTCTCTCTGTAAGCGTATTCAATATGCGCTTACCCGCTTCTGGTGGGATGATAAGAAAGACGTTCGTAAGATGTCCTGGGTTTCTTGGAAGCAATTGACACTTCCAAGAGTTGCGGGTGGCCTAGGTTTTAAGGAAGTCGAGGCCTTTAATGATTCTCTCTTGGCTAAACTTTCTTGGAGGCTTCTGAAGAATCCTAATTCTCTGGTGGCTCAGATTTTATTGGGAAAATATTACCATTCTTACTCCTTACTAGAGTGTTCCTCTCCGTCAACTATGTCTCATGGTTGGTGGGGTATTATGGTCGGGTGTGAGGTACTTCGTCGGGGACTTGGTTGGATTATAGGCGACGGTATGGATGTCCGTGTCTGGGGTGACTTCTGGCTCTCTGCCTCGTCCCCTTTAGTTGTCGTAGGCCCTCCGCCAGAGGGGTTTCAGGAGCTTCGTGTTGCCGATCTTCTTTCTTCTCTATCTCGTGAGTGGAATTGGTAAGTAATCAATGAGGTTTTGCCTCACTATTCTTTGGCTATCTCTAGCCTGGTCGTTGGATCTACGGCTCGATGGAATTCACTAGTCTGGTTGTTCAACAAGAATGGCCAGTACTCTTGCAAGAGTGGCTACGCCCTTCTTACCTCTTCCGATTTGCAAGTTGAGAACGGGTTTAACTGGCTGAAGAATATATGGACTATTAAAACTCTTCCTAAGCTCTAGACTTTTCTCTAGAAGGCGATTAATGGAGCTCTGCCTGTCCGCGATGCCTTACTCTCCCGGGGTTATTGACGACCCTTCTTGCCCTCGTTGTGGTGCCATGGAAACGGTAGATCATGTCCTCCTTTAGTGCCCTTTTGCTCAGGAGGTTTGGGAGAAGGTCCCCTTGGATATGCCTTCCTTTGCATTGACTCCATCTTTGCCTACCTTTCTCTCGACCATGCATGCCTCTAAGGCTCTGCCACCAACAGGTTTATCGGCGGTTGTTGTTTACCCTTGGGTTTGTTGGCAGCTGTGGAAGGCTCGGAATCGGTTATTGTTTAATAAGGAGTTAACCTCTGTGGAAGAGCTCATTCATATTGCTTTAGTCGGCGACAGTGACTGGCAAAATACTGCTACCCTCCGTGTGAAGGCTATTGGATGTTTGGATCCTTTTCTGTCTGTTGGTGACCCTCCTGATTTATCTTTGATTATGTCATCGGTTTATCGATGTTGGGTGGATGCTTCTTGGGATTCTGCTAGGAAGACTTGTGGCATGGGTTGGGTTTATCGTACCCCTAATGATGCACTTCTAGCTCAGTACATTACTTACAAGGACGATGTGCCTTCGGCTCTCGCGGCTGAGGCTTTGACTTTGTGGAATGCTTTACGCCAAGCCCTTGTGTCGGGGATTGATAAGGTGCTTTTGCACTCGGACTCTCAGGTATTAGTCAATTTGATCAATCGTCATGAAGACCACATTGGTATCCTTGGTCTTCTCTCTGATATTCGGAATTTAGTTCCATCTTTTTCCTCATTTACTGTTTCTTTTATTCCAGGAACCGCAGACTCTTTAGCAGATTTGCTAGCGCATCGAGTTCTTTGCACTCAAGATCCTTCAATTTGTGAAGTATAATAAAATTTCCTTTTTGTAACATAAAAAAAAATAGATAGGGGATTAATTAGTTAAGATGTAGTGATTTGAAAAAATTTAGAGAAAATTAGTAAAATGAGACACTCTCAAATTGGATTTGTCCCAATAGGATTTTAGATCATAATTTTGTCACAATAAGATTTTAATTTTGTTAAATCTGATTATACCCCTAAAATTAATAAATTATAATTTAATTAAAAAAAATTCTATTTATTTAATTTTAAAAAAAAGGAAAATAAGAAAAAATTGTTTTCTTCTTCTTCTTAAGAGACGCAAATTGTTTTCTTCTTCTTCATGTGAAGAGCATCAATGGAGAATGATCATAGGTTGAATAATTTCATTTCTAGAGATATATCGTGATGCAGAATCATATGTTAAATCTCACGCCAAGTCGACTCTATCGAACTCGTTCGAGTCAGTGTTACGATTCATAGCTTGAGTGGTGGTGCAGATACGAAAATGATAAAAAAAAGAACCAAAATCTTCTCGTTTCTTATATAATTTTTTGTTCTTCTTCTTCTTCATCGTTTTTGTTGTTTCCTTTTGATTCTACGAACCCAGAACTTAACTTGATTCATGAGAAGTGTTTTTTCTCTCTAGATTTCTTGTGTTTTTCTTTTGAATGGTGACTTCAGATCCGATGTTACTGATTAGATTTCATTTGGGTTTCTTTTGCAAAAAGTTTCAATTTTTTGAAGAAATTTTGAATGTTGTTGTGGCAATGTGATGCTGATGTTGAGATCTATAACTAATCTTTCTTATGTATTAAAGTCAACATCAACAAGAATCATTTTGATTATTAAATCGGAAAATATTAGCTTTAAGCTAATATTTGTATGTTACTTCTCGAGAATTAGAGTTTTGTGATTAGTGGTTTGCAAATGTATTTGCTTTAGTTCAGGCTTATAAGAACTTGATTGTTCACTATGTTGTTGTTAATGAGTTCATTATATATCTACAGGGTGAATTTGGTGGATGGAGTAATGAGAAACACAACTCGTATCTTGATTATTTAGAGAACTCGTTTGTTAAGCAATTAGACGATCCCTTTTTCACATACCCCACGAAATTATATACTTGTCTATCATTGCTGAAAATAATCGGAGGATTCCCTCTTTGATTAACCATCTCATAGCTGAACTCGACATTAACGACATTATGGTCCATTCCATAGTCCTCACACACCATGATCTTCAATTGCTCCAACAAAGTAGTAGCTTCCAAAGTTATCATTCGACCTCGCCGTTCCTTATCAACCACAAAGTTCCACTGATCACTGCAACTAGATATTCATTCACCCAATTTAATGTAGATCAGAACCATGTTGAAAAGATGATGAAAAATCAAAACGAAGAAGACGATGAAGTTGAAGAAAATTTTTTGATATTGCTGAAGAAAAAGGCAATATATCGTGTTAGACACGTTTATTAAAGATATTCTTAAATTTAGGTTTATTAAAGATAGATTTAGGAAACAGAATTACTACAATATGAAAATTTCCTTTTTTCGTTATTTAGGTCTAATACGTTTTCTACATAGGGTAGAACAATGTATAGTGGATAGAAAAGCTAATCTGCATAACGCGTCACATTTGGTAACTGCCAGAATACGTATTCCAGCGTCTGGTAGATCAAAGAATAATCAGTAGAATATATAATCTAGCGTTTGGTAGACCAAAGACATATGGCTAGAATATCATCAAACGTATTCTACCGAAATTAGAAATAGAAGAAACTTTTGTTTACGTTATATACCAAAGGGAGATCACTGTACAACACTTATAATACAATTTCTAAACTAAGTAGATGGTCAGAATGAGCATTCTGTGTTTAGCTAGTATATTAAATAAAATATTATTTACCTATTTATTTTTTATGAAAAAATACATAAGTAGTTTACATATTTTTAAAAAAAATTTAAAATTTAAATTACTATTTTTTCATTTTGTAGAGGTATGAACTGTCAAAAATCGCCAAAATTGTTGAAAATCATATATATTTGGACAAATCCAAGTTGAAAGTGTCTCATTTTTCTAATTCTCCCAAAAATTTAACGTTTCTTAAAACTTTTTTTTGCTTTTATTGGTTCAACTTCAGGATTCTAGAGAAAGCATGTTTTTCGTGATTCGGTTTAAGACGATATTTTCCCACTTAATTTTGTTTTAAGTCTTTTTGGAAAATAAGAGATGTTTAAGCAAATTTGAAACTACTTTTATGGATATATATGAGATTAGTAGATAGATTCAATATATAACGAGAATCTCGATCCTTATGACCTTTATAACTGTATAAAAGATTCACCACATTCGGCAAAACTTTTAGTAGACGAGAAAAACAACTCTCCGATCTTTCTCCGTAGAAAACTGGAACGGAGCCATGGAGATAGAAGGAGGCGTGGAAGAGACGGACCGGTGCGTGGTGGAAGAGGTTGACCTAACCGTTCCAAAAAGTGATGATTCAACGTTACCGGTTCTCACTTTTAGAATGTGGGTTTTAGGTCTTGGCGCGTGTATCATTCTCTCGTTTGTAAACCAGTTTTTCTGGTACAGACAGATGCCGTTAACCATAGGCGGGATCTCGGCTCAGATCGCGGTCGTGCCGCTCGGTCACCTGATGGCTAAAGTGCTTCCGACAAGGATATTTTTGGAAGGATCAAGATGGGAGTTTAGCATGAATCCTGGTCCTTTTAATGTCAAGGAACATGTTATGATTACGATTTTTGCTAACTCAGGAGCTGGAACAGTCTATGCAACTCATATACTTAGTGCTATTAAGCTATACTATAAGAGATCTCTTCCCTTTTTACCTGCTTTTCTCATCATGATCACTACTCAGGTAATATGATTCTTCTGTGCCTTAATAAATCACTTTTCTTTTATTCAAAATCAGATTTTTTGAGGTAAGACATCTCTTTTATAGTTTCTGGGATATGGGTGGGCTGGTCTATTCCGTAAGCACCTTGTTGACCCAGGTGAAATGTGGTGGCCAAGCAATCTAGTTCAAGTGTCTCTCTTCAGGTAATACTCGCATTTTTATAACTTAATGTTTTAGTCTTCATCTACTAAATTAGTTCACTAACTATTGCAGTGCCTTGCACGAGAAGGAAAAGAAGAAAAAGGAAGGCGTGAGCCGGATGCAATTCTTCCTTATTGTCCTTGTGACTAGCTTTGCATACTACATTCTCCCTGGTTATCTATTCACTATGATAACTTCCATCTCATGGGTGTGTTGGCTAAGTCCAAAGTCGGTTTTGGTTAACCAACTTGGTTCAGGTGAACAAGGTCTTGGTATTGGCGCAATTGGTATTGATTGGGCTACAATTGCCTCTTACCTAGGTAGTCCACTCGCTAGCCCGCTCTTTGCTACCCTAAATGTAGCCGTTGGTTTTGTGGTGGTCATGTATGCCATCACTCCCATTTGCTATTGGCTTAATCTTTACAAAGCCAAAACCTATCCCATATTCTCAAGTGGGCTTTTCATGGGGAATGGCTCGTCCTATGATGTTTTGAGCATCATTGATAACCAGTTCCATCTTGACAGAGAAATCTATGCAAAGGCTGGTCCTATCCATATGAGCACTTTCTTTGCGGTTTCATATGGTCTTGGGTTTGCCACTTTGTCTGCAACTATTGTCCATGTTTTACTCTTCAACGGAAGGTACTTAAGTTCGACCAACCACAATTATATTTTCCCATCTTTTTAACTTTTTTTAAAAAAATAGTTTTCATGCAATATTTGAGTTTTCAAGCCTAATTAAAAGTAAAAAAAGTTCCAATTATTTTGGACTCTTTTTGCTAAAGCACTACTTACACATCCCTGTCGCTGTATAGATCCATGATCAGTCTTTGGTAATAGTTTCGCTTTATTATCATTTTCATCACTTGTATATTTTTCAAGGGATTTATGGAAGCAAACAATAGGAGCTTTAAGCAGGAACAAGAAAATGGACATACACACAAGAATCATGAAGAGAAACTATAGAGAAGTTCCCATGTGGTGGTTTCTTGTGATCCTCCTAGTCAACATTGCTCTCATCATGTTCGTCTCTGTGTACTACAATGCAACTGTGCAACTACCTTGGTGGGGAGTGTTGCTAGCTTGTGCCATTTCTGTCTTCTTCACTCCTCTTGTTGGTGTTATTGCCGCTACCACTAACCAGGTAACACCTTGATGATGAGACTAGAGAAACAATCTCGTGTTTCACGAATTATTCTTTTGAATTTTGTTGAAATGTAACAAACTATAACAATAAAAATCATGAAAAAAAATATCACATATACTTGAAAAAGAAAACAAACCAATTTAAAAGAAGTTTTGGCTTTTATGTGAATTCTTTTATAATCATGTATGCCTCATTCATTCATTATCATTAACTATCTATAACCTTGAATTCTTTATTTGAAAAATCAAGTAGCAACCCTTAATTATGCTAACGTAACAGAGGTTTTCTCCTGGTTTTAGGCACCGGGTTTGAACGTCATCACGGAATATGTAATCGGATATATATATCCAGAACGTCCAGTTGCGAACATGTGCTTCAAAACGTATGGATACATCAGCATGATTCAGGCTTTAACATTCATCCAAGACTTCAAACTTGGTCTCTACATGAAGATCCCTCCTAGAAGCATGTTCATGGCACAGGTTTAATTAACTCTATAATCAATCATTACTTGCGTTTTTTTAAACGAGATCTAATGAATTAGTAACACAAAAAAGATATGTATATTCAGGTGCTTGGGACGCTTGTGGCTGTGGTAGTCTACACAGGAACTGCTTGGTGGTTAATGGTAGACATTCCTCATCTATGTGACACATCTTTGCTTCCTCCAGGTAGCGAATGGACATGTCCTACGGACCGTGTCTTCTTCGATGCTTCTGTGATTTGGGGACTTGTCGGACCACGTAGAATGTTCGGTGACGTAGGAGAATACTCAGCTATAAACTGGTTCTTCCTTGTTGGCGCAATCGCTCCTTTAATCGTTTGGCTAGTGGCTAAAGCGTTTCCATCTCACAAATGGATCTCGAAGATAAATTTTCCAATTATATTAGGAGCAACGGGGATGATGCCACCCGCGATGGCGGTTAACTTCACGAGCTGGATCATCGTGGCATTGATATTCGGACACTTTTTGTTCAAGTATAAGAGAGAGTGGTGGAAAAAGTATAACTACGTTTTGTCGGGCGGTTTAGACGCGGGCACTGCGTTTATGACGATACTAATATTCCTAACCCTTGGACGCAAAGGGATTGGATTGGTTTGGTGGGGAAACGCTGATGATAGCACAAACTGTAGACTCGCGTCTTGTCCTACCGCCAAAGGCGTTATAATGGATGGATGTCCCGTTTATTAATCTTTGTTTTTTCTGCTCCTTCTCTTATTTTTCTAAAAATAGTTAGTTGCTTTATCTTGGATTTCTTTTGTACACAACTCTACAACTTTAGTGTTATATATAATAAGTTCTAGAATTCTTTTTTGTATAATATTTTTTTGAAAAATTTACCTAGAATAACTCCCAAAATCTTAAAAATTATTAGAATAACAACCATTTACTAAAGAGAAAATCGCATAAAAAACCTCCAAACTTGAATTTTCTAGCACTTTAAACTTTGAAAGTTTTTAACTAGCACTTTAAACCTTCAAATGACCGGTACTAAGGTCATATATGTGTAAATTATTTTTTAAAAAAAATCTAATTAATAAATAATAAAATATATTTAAAAATTGAAAAATAAGAAAAAATTCAAAAAAGCTCTGGAAATTAAAATTTCCAAATTAAAAAAAACAGAAAAAATTAAAATTCAATAATAATAAAATATTTAAAGATATAAGATAAAATTAATTATAAAAAATATCATACATAAAAGATTTCAAAAAATTGGAATAAACCATAAAAATAAAAAATACTAAAAATTTTTAAATTTTAAACTAAAAATGTCATAAATTTGAAATATAAAATTGTAGTTGTTATTATTAAATAACGATATATTTTCATTCATTTTGTAAATTTTTAAGATTAAATTTTATGATTTTTTAAATTTAATATTTAAATTTTTGAAATTTTAATATTTTATAATTTTTAGTTTAAAATTTAAATTTTTTAGTATTTATATTTTTATAGTTTATTCCAATTTTTTTAAATCTTTTATGTATTTTATTATTTTTATAATTACTTTATCTTATATATTTAAATATTTTATTATTATTGAATTTTAAGTTTTCTGTTTTTTAAATTTGGTTTTTTTGAATTTTTTCGTATTTTTCAATTTTTTAAATGTATTTTCTTATTTATTAATTAGATTTTATATTAAAAAAAACTTACACATATATAACATGTAATATTGGTCATATATTTGACTTGAAGAACAAGTAAACCTGTTGGAGGTTTTTTGTGATAAAAATGTCACTTTGAAGGTTTAAATTACTAGTAAAAAACTTTCAAGGTTTATAGTGCTAGAAAGTTCAAGTTCGGAGGTTTTTTATCCAATTTTCCCATTTACTAAACTAACTCTAATCTTTTGGTAATTTATCATTAAACCTAAATATTCATTATAATTTCAAAAATGCCATTATAGTTTATTTTTTCACACTTAATGAAAAAAAATTAAATAAAAAAACGAAAAAATATAAATAAATAACCAAAAAACTGAAATATAAAACAAATAATAAAAAACATAAAATGAAAAAATAAAAAATAGAACAAAAAATTTATTACAAACTAATAAAATTTTAAAATTTAAAATTAAAATTATATTATAAAAGAAAAAGCTTTATAATTAAAATTTATCAAAATTAAACTTAAAGTCAAAATAAATTATATAAATGAACATTCTATATATTTAAATTAAAGATAAAGTTATAATAGAAAAATAAAATAAATATTTGAGGAAATTGACAAATATAACCTAAAATAAATTTATAAAAATAAAAATAACCCAAAACATATTTTTTAGACAAAACTAATTTTTGGGGGCGGGGAAATTACATTCAAGACCCTTATGAACAAACAAAAAAATAGAAAGAACAATTACCATTATACCTTTTAGAAGTCTGACACGGTGTCAGTAGACTTTATTTGCAGACTTCTCCGGAAGTGAAGTCTGCATCTGTAATTAAACCTTGTTTTTCAATTAAAAAATTTGAAAAAATTAATTTGAGTAAATATGTATATCCATAAATTAAATCTTATCAATTAGAAGGTATATAAATTAAAATTTCATAAAATTAATTCAATTTAAAGCAACTAAGATCAATTAGGTTAGAAACAACACATGCATCCGATGCAGACTTCTTTAGAAGTCTGCATCTGTAATTAAACCTTGTTTTTAAATTAAAAATTTTGAAAAAAATAATTTGAGCAAAAATATATATCTATAAATTAAATCTTATCAATTAGAAGGGATATAAAGTAAAATTTCACAAAATTAAGTCAATTTAAAGCAACTAAGATCAATTAGGTTAGAAACAACACATGCATCCGATGCAGACTTCTTTAGAAGTCTGCATATGTAATTAAACCTTATTTTTAAACTAAAATTTTTTTTTAAAAAGTAATTTGAGTAAAAATGTATATTCATAAATTAAATATAATCAATTAAAAGGTATACAAATTAAAATTTCATAAAATTAAGTCAAATTAAAGTAATTAAGATCGATTAGGTTAGAAAGAACACATGCATCCGATGCAGACTTCTAAAGAAGTCTCCATCTATAATTAAACATTGTTTTTTAAATTAAAAATTTTGATAAATATAATTTGAGTAAAAATGTATATCCGTAAATTAAATCTTATCAATTAGAAGGTATATAAATTTAAATTTAACAAAATTAAGTCAATTTAAAGCAAATAAAATCAATTAGGCTAGAGTTTAGGGTTTAGGGTTTGGAGAAACAAATATGCATGGTTTGTTGTTGAGATTTTTTGTCTAAACTTTAAGGGCTAACTTTAGAGCTCAAAATATGTTTGTTATAAATGTTAAATTAGTACAAAAAGTTTAATTACAAATATTACAAACATTTACAATGCATTTTTTTAAATTTTCCGATTAAAATTTACAATTTTCGATTTTTTGTTTTTGAAGACTTCAATAGAAATCTACTAGTAGACTTCAAATGGAGTCTGCCATTACAAATTTCAATTTTCCGCTCAAAATTTTGGGAAAAAATCACTTTCCCGCCGAATTCCCTGCTTAAAATTTATTTTTCCGCTCGATGTCAGACTTCATTTGAAGTCTACTAGCAGACTTATAAAGAAGTCTACATCTATAATTAAAATTTGTTTTTAAATTAAAAATTTTCAAAAAATAATTTGAGTAAAAATGTATGTCCATAAATTAAATATAATCAATTACAAGTTTTATAAATTAAAATTTCATAAAATTAAGTCAAATTAAAGCAACTAAGATTAATTAGGTTAGAAACAACACATGCATCCGATGCAGACTTCTAAAGAAGTCTGCAATAGTAATTAAACATTGTTTTTAAATTTTAAAAACTAGAAAAAGTAATTTGAGTAAAAATATATATCCATAAATTAAATCTTATCAATTACAAGGTATACATATTATAATTTCATAAAATTAAGTCAATTTAAAGCAACTAAAATCAATTTGGTTAGAGTTTAGGGTTTAGGGTTTGGAGAAAACAAATGTACATGGTTTGTTGTTGAGATTTTTGGTCTAAACATTAAGGGTTAACTTTAGATCTCAAAATTTTTTTTGTCATAAATGTTATATTAGTACAAACAAGTTTAGTTACGAATATTACAAACATTTAAAATGCAATTAAAATTTATAATTTTTTCGGTTTTTCGTTTTAGTAGACTTCTAATGAAGTCTGCAATTACAAATTTCAATTTCCTGTTCAAACTTTTGGGAAAAAAATCACTTTCCTGCCTAAATGGAAAACATTTCCCGTCTAAATTTATTTTTCCGCTCGAGAGGATGGAAGTCTACTTAGGTTTAATCTAACCTAACAGAATATCACATATAAAACTGATGTACACTTTATCTTCCATTTTTGAAAAATCAAAAACAAAAAAACTTCATATTCTCCATTTTTTTTTGATAAATAACTTATTCTCCACTTCCTCTGGGTCTATACATTCGTCGAAGCACTCCTTCCAGATCCGGTTCTTGAGGCACAAACTTCGAAGAATGGTTCAAAAGAAGACGGACGGCTACACACGACGGAGCCGACTCGTGTATCTCTCTTGGTGGATGGGTTAGCTTCAAGAGTGGAGAAATATCTAAAATAATCACCAGATTTACAGCTAGAGACTCAGATCTAGACAGATCTGGATATTCGGTCTCAACGTCACCATAAAAGGTAGAAAGAATCTTCCCAGGAGGGTGAAGGAGCTTCGATACCATAAGAGCGCCTGAGCTCATCTTCGACTGAGGAGGTGCGGTGGCTGGATCCATCTCTCGAACCCGACCTGGGATTAGAGTAACTGTGAGCGTGGGGAAGGGGTTAAGAAAGGAGCAGCAGCAGGAACCTAGATCCTCTTCATTAGGTTCGTCTCTCACTTTAGCAACACACCCTAGCAAGAGTTGATAGATGCGAGCGTGATATCCCTAATAGTCATTCTATCTGTTAAGCAGTTCAATTTTTGCTTGTGCCTCCTGATTTTCTCAATGCTTTGTTATTGATTTAGATTACTTTTTGTTCCCTACTTTATGAGTTCTTACGCTTTTAAATGATTCATAGAATCTTCGTTACTGATTGCATCTGATTGTCTCTTGTAACTATTTGATGTATGAAGAGAACAACTCATTGAGTATCTTCAATTAATGCTTGTCTCTCGTGTTTTTTATTGTCCTCCTCTTGTGCGGATTCTGCATATATTTGCAGGGATTTGGGTAATTCAAACCTTTCTGGACATCTTGCCCCCGAGCTTGGGAAGCTCGAACATTTACAGTATTTGTAAGCCATCACTCTTTTGATTTTTGGTTTTCTGAAAATTCTACTCTTTTAGCTAGTTTTATCGTGAATTGATAATGGAAATAAAGTTGTATACCATTTAATTCACTCAAACTGTTTGCTACAAGATTGATTATGTAATAGATTTTTTCGAGTAACTCTTTACTTGTCCTATGATTGACACAGAGAGCTCTACAAAAACAACATCGAAGGAACTATACCTTCGATGCAGATAAACTGGGTGGAGGTGACTACCTCTTTGCAATTCGAATGCTAATGGTTCAATTCCGAAGAGAATTCTCGTTTTGTGACTCTTTGTACCTTTGGGAGGTACTGATTCTTTTGTCTCTGTTTCTCTTTAGTCTTCTTCATCCTTGGATTGATCTCAATGTCGAACCCTATTCCCCGTAGATGATGTGGGCTCTGGAGTACGACTCCGTTCTGTTTTATGTATATGAGACACATCAATCCAGGAGTGAGGAAACCGATGCGTCCAGAGGTAAACCAAAGTCAATCAACCAATGCGGAAAGTACGAGAGGCAAAACATGAGGAATGTAGGGAAAACCGCGGAAGGTCCTTTGCCTATATCGGTTTTCCTAGTGGCCAGTGTCTTGAAACTAATGACTGAAGCTCGTGGACTCGACGACGTTGTTAAGGTTAAACATACATCTAACTTTTAAAACTTTTCATACTGTTTAATCATTTTCTCATCCTGATTCCTTAATGTTTTGTAGATACTTAACGACATGACTAGAAACTTGGATGCCAAAAAAACTTGCTCTGGAGCGATTAAAATTCACAAGAAGTATCTAAGAAAGGTTTTACTAAACCGAGGGCCAGATGTTGACAATCTTCTTTGATTTTTTTTTAAGGATTTACTTGGGTAGAAAGTAATCTTGTAACCTTGAATTACCCTTTTAACCACACATACACACACACATAGAAGAGTAAAAGAAAAGAACACAATCTGTAAACTGTTCATAAAAGTTTTTGATGTTGCATTTTATATATGAACAAAAATTGTATGTTTTTTTTGTATTTACCAATACAATTTTTCTTTTCTACAAAATATTTGTTGTAATGAGAAGTGATTCGGATAGTTAAATGGAGAATTATTGACAATCTCAAATTACAGAGAAGCAGCAAGATGGAGAAATCGATGATATACTCTCTTAGTATCATATAATGTAGCTAAATCGAAAAAAGAACAACAACAACCCGAAAACTGGAACTAAACCAATATGAAAAACCCGAATATTTGCCTTAACATCTTTATCCATGTAAATATCGGCCTTATCTTCATTTGTCTTAACATTTTTATCCGATCCTACATCCGAATATTCATCCCAACATATATCCGCATCATCCGAACCTACATCTGTTTGTTCATCCCCACATATATCTGCGTTTTCATAATGATCACTGTTCGGATCTTCATAAGTCTTAGCATCCATCTCGGATCGACTCAAAACACATAAACGTACAACATATGGTGGGGTTCCCTTTAGCAATCTCTAATAATTTAGGATCAAAAGAATATGGTTGATCTTTATAGTACTTCTCATAACTTTCTTCAAGGAGTTGCTCCTTAAATCTTCCGGGAAAAAGAGTGGGGCTTATATGGTGTGTTTCTAAGTCGAGATTCACCTTTGTAATTATGTCCTCAACCATGTTATCTCTTCCCTTCCTCATGAGTTCTTCTTCTTTACTCGAAAGTCCATCATCGATTCTAGATCTTCTCTTTCCTTCTTGAGAGAAGCTACAATCAAGATTTTCTCACAAGTGTCCTTGACAACCCTACCATTCAAAACCCTTTCTCCATGCCTTTAAAACAATCCTCTCTATCCCCTTGACAAAATAGTTCTTAAAGTTTCATTGTGGACATATCGACCTCAAACAAGAAGTTTTCCTTCTCATAATCTTCTTCTTCTTTAATTGAATTACAATAATATTCTCGATAAGATTCAGGGTTTTCCACATGACTATTAGAGGAGAACACCCTTTGTGCAATCTTGTTTTCAAGTTCCATGGCACGAGATCTAAGACTTTCAAATTTCATGTTTAGCTCATCAATAGGAACTTCCACCTTGTTGTTTATTTCCTCCATGTTGTTGCTTAGCTTACTATCCACTCGGTTTTGCTCTTCCATGATTTGTTTGATCAAAAGCCTTGTCTCATCATCTAAGGGTGGTGGATTAGATGGATTTCCTTGATTTTGGAAGCATAATCCTTGATTGTTGTAGTGCTTCACTTTTTGGAAGTCTCTTTGGATTTGAAATTGATTATTAACTACGTAGCCTTCTTGTTGTGGTTTGGAAAAGAGAAAGTATCTTGGTTTGAAAAGTTGTAAGACTCATAGTTTGGGTATGGTCTTTGGTAATGAATTTGGAGCATGGTCCCTTGACTACCCTGGACTAAAGTGTCTAGCTTAACTGAAAAGAGTTGAAAATATCAAAGATCGCGGTGCTTAAAGCCATCTCCTTTCTCTTCTCTCGTTTTGGTACCTTAAAAAAACAAAACTCGAAAGAAAATTAGGAACAAACAAATACAAACGGTTTAGTCTCAAGAAGAACTCTAAGATTTTATTGGTAGAAATGTTGCTGTCGGCAACATCGCCAAATTTTTATAAGAGATTTTTAGTTCTCTATCTGATATTAAAATCCCAGATATAATCACAAGAGAATTGATAGTCTCTTGAAGTATAGTAAATGGACCAGACCACAAGGAGAAAACACTCACACATTAAAATATGTAGATTATAATGTTAAGCTAAACCAATATAAGGAATTGAAGTTGTTTTAAATCTAATAACTACTAAATCAATATGAAATTAAAAAAAAACAAGAAACACAAACCAAATAAAGAAAATAAGCAAAGTAAAGTCAAAACATAAAGAAATATGTGGACAATGAGATAAGATAATCGATTAAGAGATGTGGTTATGAAAATTAAAGATTCTAGGATTAATAATTAAGAATCATTCAATGAAAAGGCACACAAGATCAATTACTTCATTCTCATGATAAATGCATTTAGTGACTACTTAATCAAGCTAATCACATAATAATCAACCATCATTAATAATCAAATTCAAGCCCAAATGCCAACAAATCACCTTAATCAACTATTTCCATATATTAAGAGTGAAAAACATGTTTATAGTTCTCTTGATCATTTTTTTGAGCACCTTCTGGGCAAAAAATCCTAAAGATCTAGATTTGGATTTGTCAAGTATAATCTAGCATTAAGTACTCTCTAAACATGTGAATTTAACCCTAAGAATCAACAATCAACATCAAAACACCTCTAATTTCCCTAACTCATGATCCACAATAATAGACTACTCACTCAAACTCATGAAACATTCAAAACAACATGGAACAAACATAATCATGACTAAGAAGATAAATTAAGATAAGAAAAATTAAAACTTGCTAAAATATTACTAAAGATTCACAAAGAATTCAACAAATCTAAAAAACAAAGACAAAATGAAACTTTGGTTTACAAGATGTCTAAAATAATACATATATATATATATATATATA
>OVAN01008525.1:0-18039 GCA_900406275.1 Anastatica hierochuntica | reverse complement strand
CTCCAAAAATCACAGTCATGGCTTTTGAGTTAAACTTTGATGCAAGTTTTTTAGCATTTGTCCACTTATCCTTTGGTTTTGGGAGCTTCTCTCCATCTGCTGAGACAACATATGGTTCTTCCCATCCTTCTTCAACAGAAGTCCATGCATCTTCATCAACTGGCCTGATCAGCTGAATCATTTTGACCTTCCAATGCCCATAGTTGTTTTCATCAAGAATAATAGGTTTCTGAACTGCTATAAGCTCCTTTCCAGCATCCATTCTTTACTCCCAAGATCTCAACCTATACGTTGGTTGATTGCTCTGATACCAATTGTTAGAACGGATGCGTTGATATAACTTAAAAAGCTCAGAAATCACTCAATATGCTTTTTATTAGATATCTCTCAAACAAAACTTACAAGTCTTTGTTTGATCAGTTTTACGTTAATAGCTTTCTCTGCTAAAACGACTGACCAATATCTAAAACCCTTCCTAGCTAGAAAGCAGCAATTGCTGCTTGTTTCAACCAAAAACCCTAAGAACTTTTTCTCTCAAGAACTCTCTTTCTCACAAAACGCACACCCGCCTCTTCCTGATTTCTTCTCTTAAATAGGCGTTCTTCCTTGACCTAGAGAATCTTGACGCTATCTTCCAAGATACGTAAGTCTTCTCTTCTTTCCATATTTTCACGAACTTGACACATCAGCAGCTCCACGTGTTAATCCTCGTCATATCTGAGTCACACAGCCATCCCTTTGTGTCACCAGTCTCCTCGGCTCTTCCAAACACTCACAATGAAGAGAAGAGGGTAACCAATGTACCTCGTACAACACTTCTAGATCCTATGCTTTCTTTAGAAGAAAAGATTAATTTGATTCTTGAATGGCAACGGTTAAATTTTTGTTCAGAGTTTTCTAAACAAGTTCATTTATGGATTTTGTGGAGGATATGGAAGAGTAAAAATCTTCTAATTTTCAGAAAGCAATCTTCTCCTTGGATGAAGGAATGGAAGCAAGTTGAGTTGGATATTGAGGAATGACTTTCCACAGTCCAAATAATGAAAGCAACTAATTCTCAAACTCAACGACCATTTTGGAATAGCAATATGCGTTGACAGAGGCCTGATCCGGGATGAGTTAAATGTAATTATGATGGGAGTTTCAGGAGTGAAGCTCTAGAAGCTAAAGACGCTTGGATTATTAGAAACGATAAAAGGTTTTCTTCTCGGAGCTGCTCAAGCAAGAGGATTTCAAGTAAAATCGCCGCAGTGTCTTATTTTGCCGGCTCAAAATATGCGGTCTAAAGGCTATAAAAAGTTTGTCTTTAAGGAGATAATCAAATTCTATGGGAAGTTGTTAAAGGTCGAAGACAAGTCTTTACACTCGCTAACTGGCTAACTGATTAAAGGAGTTGGATAAAACGGTTTGATCAGGTTCATTATCGATGGGTTAATCGTGAAGCAAATCGAGTTGTTGATGCTTTGGTCAAAAGATTACACCTTTGTTTCTTCTCTGTTATGTTTTCATGCTTACGTTCCTAATTGTATCTCCCAGCTTTTGTTTAATGACTACATTGTAAGTTCAATAATTTAAATAAAGTATTATGTGTTAAAAACAAATCTTATGCAATTACGAATACTTTTTAAATATTGAAATTTGTATTGATGGTGGTAATTCCAACTAGAAGGTTGATCCAAACATCAAAATTTTATAATAGATTTAATAATTTAGTAACAGAGCATTTTATTATTTTATTATGCATGGTAAATCATGCCTGTACATGATATATTTTAAAATTTTTAGCTTTTAAAATTTTAGTTATATTATTTTAAAATTTATTCAATATACTATATTATATATACTTTTAGAGTGCTTAATATGTTCCATTTGACATGCTTTACACAATACTGAAACTTTTTATTTTTAAACATTTAATATACTCCATATATAATGAAATATATTTATTTTTTTTATAATTTTTTATATTTTAGATGCACTTAAAGCAATGCACCAAAATGCACCCAAAATTCTAAAGTTTTAAAATAAACTTATTCAAATGAATATTTTTAAATGTTTCAAACTCATAAAATTTCACTTTCCGCTAAAATCGTAAAATAAATTTCAAAAAAAATCAAAATAGCGATTTTTTGTAAAAACTATAAAATGTCAATTTTCTTTAAAAATGGTAAAAATCCATTTTCGGTAGAAATTTATAAAATAACATATCTTGTTAAAGTACTTTGAAGTCCACAAAAGCTGGTGAACTAACGATTTTTCTCCAAAACCATAAGTTAATGATGTCTTGTTTGAAGCATAAGATACCATTTTTCTATGAAAGAAATTTCTTTTTTTGGAGAAACGAAAACAATTTAATTGTTAAAATCAATAGCATTTTTCGTAAAAGAAATCACAAAATAGTATTTTTCTGTCAAAAAAATAAAAGATAAATTTCCACAAATGACAAAATATAGTGATTTTTGGAAATGTCACGGATTTAGTTATTATACAAAACAAACCAAATGAAGGATAAGAATGTACTAATGACACTTTTAATGGTGTTTAAGTTCCTCGGCCTGGTTTGGTTTCGGGGTTATCCTCGTGGCTCATTTTTAGCAAGTGAGCAATATAATTAGTGTCGCTCGGAGATCATCCATGTGTTTGATGACTAGTTTTGTTCAACTCCACTACTCCTCCAATCAGCTCCATTATCTACCCAGGGCATACTTATCTTTATTGTACATGTTTTCTTCCCATAATTTTCTTCCGTATGTTGTTTTATTTGCTTTATTTTCGTCCTGTTATGGTTCTGGCGGTATCCTTTAAACCCGCCGGCTTTTGGCTCCGGAAAAGCATTATGCTTTTGCCGGCTTATGACTTTGTAATCGTTGTGGTTTCTCCTATAATAATATCAGATGGAAAAAAAAAGAAGGATAAGAATGTACTAAAAAGGATATCTTACTTTGGATGATAAAAGAAACTAGCTTCTAAGCAAATTGGACATTCATCGATTGTTTCTTGATCCTGTTTCTTTAGATCACTAACCGGCCATGGTTTCTTCTCTAGGACAACATGTGTAAGAACTTCGCTCGAATTGCTCTGAGTTGTTAGCGATTTCTGTTGAGTTTGGAGATTTCTAGGAGAGATTGCTAAAGGAAGAGGCGGAGAAAGCGGTGCAGCGTGTATACTAGAGACCTAGTTTCTATTTTCTGCTTCAACGGATACGACAGAGGAAGGTGGCGAACGAGATAAAGGAACATGATCATCTAGCGTTCTTGAGCTCTGAAGGAAACAATACAAAAACATAAAGATAACAAAACCAAGAGAAACTCTTTTACAAACTCAAGATGAAGAAGAGGAAGAATCTTTACTTCAGGTATACTTGGGAAACAACAGCAGCAACAACCCGTTCTCTTTGAACTGTTAAACAAAGTTTTTGATCAGTGATTGTGATCATAAACACATCAATGCAATAATAATGTGATAATATCTACGATTGATTGCATAATACTTTAATACACTCAAATCCTAAAAAAGCCTCGCAAACAAAACATAAACACACTAATACATATGAATAAACCAAGAAAGCCAGAAAGAGGATGCACTAATGATCAATTTGTAAATTGGAAACTAACTAAACAAGATTCAAGATGACATGGAACAAATATTGAGAAATGACGATTGAAAAGTCAAAACCAAGTATCTAACTAATGAGCAAAGTAACCAAGAACACATATTATGACCAAGGAGTTCAACAATCAAGCTATCTCACTCTCGTGGCCAAGCTCTATTCACAAAGCATATAAGACTAACTCAACTTCCGCATATCGCCAATCAAATCATGCAAGTGATATTAAGATCAAGTTCTTTTATTTATTAAGTAAGCTAACAATCTATTTCCGTAGGCTATACAAACTTAGCATGGTTCTAGTCAATAAAAATCATCTCTCAACTATAGAAAAATCATACAAAAGCTAGTACCACTCCTGAGGCTAAAAGCTAAATAACTAAGCAAGAAATCACTCAACTCTGACATATTGCAATTAACAAGCAAAATAATGGTAATTCAAGTCTTTCCAATTCTAATGTCTCACATTTGTTAAGCATAAACAAATTAACTCACATTCACAATTATTTAGCATATCAATCATTAAGAGCCATTTCATTTAGTCACTAATACATCTAATCATCATTTCACATTGGCTACATAACATTAGCATGATTTAGGTTCTCCTAGATATTTTATTGAATACCTTTCGAGCGTGAAATGCATAGATGTCAAGAACATCGTTAATTACTCTAGATATAACATTAAGCACACCTAAATAATAGAGAATCATGCTTTATCTATCACTAAACATCACCCATCAACCACAAGTTCCATTCTTATTCTAGCGTTCCCAAGATCAAATCAAGTCTACTCAAAGACTCATGAATCTCCAAGGGTTGTCTCTAATCTCTTGAAAGCTCATGACTTTGTTGAGCAAATGAGATGAATGATATGGATAATGATAAAAACAAATATGATTTAAGCTAAAATGCAATATGAAAAGATGAGAAGAGATGATGAACAAATGATGAAACAAAAATCAAAGAGACATCAAATGCATTAAAAACTTAAAAGAATCCAAACAAAGTTTGATTACAACTTTTTTAGATATTAAAACATAAAGAAAACTAAGAAAAAAGCCGCTTAGGTAGCTTAGGGTTCTTGGTGGCTAACAATTAATATTTATAAGCCAAAGGTTACTCTTGGTTTCAGGAAGTGGATACTCTTGTGAATTCTGAGAAAATTTTATGTAAAGTCTGGGAAGTTGTGAAGTTTGAGAAGCTGTTAAATATGTGAAGTCTGGAAAACTTTTTTGACATCTGGAATAATATGTGAAGTAGCTCCATAGCTCCACACACATCTTTAACTGCATTTTGATCCTTTTTCATTCTCTTTTTGCTTCCTTTGACTCTTTTTCATTTTTCTTTGATTCACTCATGTTCTTCACCAATAATCCAAGCTCCAAAATCCTCTTTGCTTTGTCAAGAGCCATTGTTTACAAAGTGCAAAGATTGCTATGCAAAATGCAAATAAACCTATACAATACTCAAATTTTTAAATTTAGTGACTTTTGACACTAAAATGTAATATTTGTATCCTAAAATTAGTGAAGACATATACTAAATGATACTAATTATTCATTAAATTATAAACACAACAACTCCCTCGGAGTTGCCATTTGCTTGTCTTCATGCAAATAAACAAGGACATTCTCGGAAGAGAAATTTAAAAGTGGGAACTCAAAACCACAATAGAAAAGAAATGCCTTATATCCAATGTCCTAAAAAGAAGTAAGATAATGAAAAGATCATCTAAGAATGTATGTACTTCACCATGTTCATCACAAAACCAACTCTTAGAGTCTAGGCTAAGCATCCATAAAATACTCCATCGTCAATTCCTTTTTACATTCAATTAAACTTAGGCGTGAGTTCTTTACTTATGAGCAATGCATCTTATTCAATCGGTTTGGTGTCTTGAGAAGGTTTTAATATGAAAAAGTGTCTGAAAGAATGATTTTACTCATTTTTGAGTAGTTTCTCTCAACTAGAAGTGCAAGAAAATAGGCAAAAGTAAGATCGTAGTTGAACAATTTATACTTACAAAGGTTATACTTCCTCTAATTGTTCCCAACCAACACTTCTAATTATCTAAACACAACCTTAAAGTGTTTCCCTTCCTATACTAGAAACCACAAGCCATTTTATTCTTCGAACACACACTCTTTCTTTTCTTTTTGTTGACACTTTGGGATTTTAAAAGATTTCTTTGTTAGTTAGTAACCCCTTCTTGATTCTTAGAGCCATAATTCTAGTCACTTATTTGATTCTTTCTTTTCTTTTATTACATGAGTGGACTCTCTAGGATTTTTCTTTAATTTCTAAGGTTAGAGCTTGTACATTCTTGTAATCTCTAGTGTTTTTTTCTTTTTACTTCTTTTCTACGCTTTCTTTTCCAGTTTCTACTTTTCCCTTCTTTCTTTTATTTACACTCAAACTAGGATCATATGTACACTACAGAAATGTACAAGCCAAGGATTAACACTAATTTATTCTCAAGACTTAATCAATCCGAAACTACTAAGGATATAAATTCCTCTCCTATTTTTTTAGTTAACCTTAAAATGAGATTATCTCTAAGGAAGTATCCTCTTTGTCGTTCAACTTCATTTTACTCGGGATTTGGCTCATGTGTGCACTTTCTGAAAGAGGTCTCACATTCGAATTTATTTGGGGGTTTGAAGGAAAGGTTTAAGAGTTTTTAAAGGCATGGTCACTACTCTAAAAGTGAGAGTAGTCACTTGAGCTAAAAGAGTGGTAAAACAGTCTAAAACATAGCTCAGGTGTTTGTGTTTTCCCATGGTCAAGCATAACAAAGTCCATAAGCAAGATTTTTAAATTCATTTAAGTTCTACTTAGATAGGAACTGACTAAAGAGGTAGTCTACTTCAACATTTAAAAAGACCTTCAAGTGGTTAATTCCAAGGATGTATTTTCTATGAACCCAAAGTGGTTTATGCAACATTGTACTTCTAATGAAGGCATTGAACATAATTGTTCCCTATTTTATACATACGCAATCCTATATGATTTTAACCACCTAAGTTTTTACATATGAATGAAATCTATATGAAAGCTTTAAAACATCGAATATTTGAAAAATTTAGGAGATTTTTCTATACAATGCAAGACTCAAGGTATGAGAAAGAAAAAAAAAGATAAAAATGATCATTAATATCTACTCTCTCCCCCTGACTTAAACTTAACCGTCTCGATGAATCTTAAACCGCAAGAGAGAGTATTGAAAATGATATGCAACAAAATGTATACACAAATAGACTTGTACCTTCCACAAATGTGCGTGAATGGGTTGAGGAGCTTTGGCTTTTGAAGAACAATGCTTTGGAGCTTCTATGTTCTCTTTGAGTTTCTTCCAATGTGATTTCCTAACTGGCTTTTGATTTGAGATTGTACCTAAAAAAGAGAATAGGTAATGGAAGTATTGACAGAGATTTGAAATTCGGTTTAACTCGTTTCTACTTAGAAGAGTCATCAATAAAACTTGCAAACTCTAGCTCATGCTATTCATATTCCCAAATCTACTAAGAAAAATCATATTTCAATAGTCATTCAACTTCAAAAACTAGAAGTAGACATTATGCACTTAACTAGTTATGTCTAATTCATTTAGCATAAGGATTTTAACTTAGATGTTTATGAGTAAGCAACTTCAAACAAAAGTTAAACCAAATTCACCCCAATTTTCTAAATTCCATAACATGAATCAAAATTTATGGATTTACACTAATCTTATGAGTCCTTAATCAAGTGCTCAAATCAAACTAAAACCATCCAATAGCAAATTCATTTTTGAAAAGTATCCTTAACTATTAAGTTAAACTCAAAGGAACTATAAACTTCAAATTCCTAAATATACTTTTAAGCAACCAAAGCCACAAGCATAATCAAAAACTAAACAAAAAGCATAACACTAAAAAAGGAGATTCATGGGATTGCCTCCGAAATGCGCTTTGTTTTAAGTCCCTTAGCTTGACTTTTTCTTTAGGTTCCCTTGATGAAGCTACGGATCACTCGGCTCATACTCATCATAAAAGTACCACCTAAACTCATTCATCCTTATTTCCTCAAAGAGTATTCTTCTTGGATCATTAAGTCTCCTTCCTTCTTTGATTGAGTTTGTGCTTAGATGCTTGTCAAAGGATTGTACCATGGGAGATTCTTCTTCTTGAACTCTGTTTGAGGGTTCTTCAAAGTTCACATCCTCTTTCTCCTTAGGCTCTTCACCTTTGATATCCTCTTTGGCAATGGATCACACATCTTCTTCTTCTTTGGATGAAATACTCTATCTCTTTTGCTCATCCATTTCAAGCTTTGCATTCGATTTTTCTTCACTAGGACATCCGAAGAGCTTCTAAAATCATTATATGATCTCTTCTTCTTCTTCTTCTTCTTCTTGTGTAAAGTAGATGTCTTCTAGTTTGGTTTTTTCTTTGCTTGAAATTGTCTTCATGTTGATGGAGTTTTCCTCATCGTTTCCTTCATCGTCAACTATTGTGAAATCTATACAAGACTCTTCAACGGGATTCCAATAGTCGCCTACATCCTTCTTGATGCTTGTAAGTGAGCTACTCATAAAAGGCATGGTTTTGTTTTCTTCTACATACCCGGTGAAACCTTTGATTAATTGATGCATTTCTAATGATTAACTCATGCTTTTCCATGGATGCTTTCTCTTCTTTGAGTAAGTTATCCAAGTCTTCAGCTCCCTCTATAAAACCTTCTCCAATAGCTATGGAAGTTGGCTCCACATTGGTTTCATAAAAATGAACACATCTTCTTCCTTCTAAAATTTATAACTTGATAAAGAGATTCTTAGCAGACTTTAAAATGTAGAACTTCCTTGAAACACTAACAACCGCATTAGTCACAATTATATGGCAATGGTAGTATTGTATTTAAGGTATGGATCCACAGAGAACTAGTTATATAAGCACTAAGATTAAGACGAAATTTCTTACACTAAGTAAGTAGATGAGAGGGTTATTTAACTACCAATTAAGCTACTAAATCTAAATATAGAATGCAAAATATAAACACAATACACATATGAATGAATGAACCAATAAAACATGAAAGTGGTTGCCCAAGTGATCAATTTGTATATCCAAAACTATCTGAACAAGATTCAAGATGATATGGAATGGATCTTGAGAAATGGTAATTGAAAATTCAAGACCAAGTATCTAACTAATGAGCAAAATAACCAAGAACACATATTACGACCAAAGAGTTAAACAATCGAGCTATCTCATTCACGTGGTTCAATGACTAACTCAACTTCCACATATCGCCAATAAAATCATGCAAGTGATATTAAGATCACAAGTTCCTTTAATCACTAAGTAAGCTTCCATAGGCTAGACAAATTTAGCATGGTTCTAATCGATAAAACAACATCTCCCAACCATGGAAAAAATCTTATAAAATCTAGTTCCACTCTTGTGGCTAAAAGCTATATAACTAAGAAAGTAATCACTCAACTCACAAATATTGAAATTAACAAGCAAAGCAATAGTAATTCAAGTCTTTCCCATTTCCATGGCTCACATTTTCTAAGCATAATCAAATCTAACTCCCATTGACAATTATTTAGAACATAAATCATCAAGAATCATTCCATGTAGTTACTAATACATCTAATCATCAATTCTCATTGGCTAGATAACATACGCATGATTTAGGTTCTCCTACCCATTTCATCGAACATCTTCCAGGCGTGAAATGCATACATGTTAAGAACATAGATAATTACTCAAGATATAACATTAAGCACACCTACATCATAGAGAATCATGTTTTATCTATCACTAAATATCACCAATCAACCACAAGTTATATTCCGATTCTAACATTCCCAAGATCAAATCAAGTTTACTCACAAAGACTCATGAATCTCCAAGGATTGTCACAAATCCCTTGGAAGCTTATAACTTTAGTGAGAATTGAGATTAATGATATGGATAACGATTCAAACAAATAAGATTTAAGATAAACATTAAATACGCAAATATGAGAAGAGATAAAGAACATGTGAAGAACAAGTGATGAAACAAAAATCAAAGAGACATCAAATGCATTAAAAACTTAAAAAAGCTCCAAATAAAGTTTGATTACAACTTGTTTAGATCTTAAAACATAAAGAAAACTAAGAAGAAAAAGTGGCTAAGGTAACTTAGGGTTCTTGGTGGTTAAAAACTAGAATTTAGAATCCAAAAATCCTGATTGGATCGATCCAAGACAAAGCAGGTCGGACCTGAGACCATTCTTGGTTTCAAAAAGTGGATACTCTTGTGAAGTCTCAGAAAATCTGTGAAGTCTGGGAAACTGTGAAGTCTGGGAAAATCTGTGAAGTCTGAGAAGTTGTCAAGTTTGTGAAAATATGTGAAGTTTGGGACACTCTTTTGATATCTGGAAACAATCTGTGAAGTATCTCCTAAACATCTTTGACTCAATTTTGATCATTCTTCATTTCAGTTTTGCTTCCTTTGAATCTTCTTCAATTTTCTTTGATTCATTCATGTTATTTAGCAAGAATTCAAGCTCTAAAAAGTCGTCTTTTCTCCAGATCCATTGCCGAAAAATGCAAAGAAATGTAATGCAAACACAAATTAACCTATATTCTACTCAAATTTCTAAACTAAGTTAATTTTGACACTAAACTATATTATATCCTAAAATTAATGAGCTCACAAACCGAATATAGATTCCTACATTTAACAATTTGCCCCGTCTATGTGGTGTTTACTACAACAAACATATTAAAGATACTAAAAATACTACTGCCCACCCGCCGACATCCTTGTTAGAATAAGTCAAGACCGTCGTCGAATCACCAGCTGACGAAATGAGCACGATATCTACTAGCACACCGATGCCATCAAAGGTATCGACTCAAACTACCCGAAATTCCATCACTACCACACAAAACCATCCATACCCAACGTAAGGATTACCCTGCCAGCTCCCGCGAACATGCAATCACTCCTATTCGTCTTAATGAACAAAGTCGACGCATTGGCGCAAACAACTGATAGAACGTTTGAAGCCATAACCTCATCTCCTGAATTCTACTGTATAACAATAAGAGAACCATGTGTTAGAATCCTACGAGAATCCCCTGTCGCCTTCCTTTCCAATTGCTAGATGAACCTCTTTAGAGAAACCTCATCATCACAGCTTAACTCGCACGACGGACTAGAGTAACACATGTCAGGATCATTCACTAAACAAAATGAACCACAATAAACTTACAACGACACTTACAGCTAATGAAAAAGGTACTCGACATGCTCCCTTTTCGGTTGATGTATGTGATCTCCTCAAAGAAAGGGAGCGTCATTTTGAAGTCGAGATTAGTAGCAAGCGATATCTCCGCAACCATATTCCTGATCGAGCTCGCAATCAATTATGTGATCATAAGGCCCCAAGCCTCGCAATAGGCCACGAGGAGAGGAGGAAAAGGGAACCACAACACGTGTTCACCAAAGTAAGCCTCACAAAATGCAATATGACCTTGAGGGAGACTCCAGAGACGTTGATGGAGTTTCGAAGTGACAAGTTCAAGTCAGGAGGGAGCCTAAGCTAACGTGCTAATTTTGCTGATCCCATTAACACTAGTAGTAAATGACATGACTAAATTGATATGTCTACTCTTCTTGTTGCCACCTTGACCAATTGCGGAAGCCTTCTTGCGACGACAATTTAGTTGGGTCGGAAGCAAGTCAATATTAGAGAACTAACTCTCCGAAGTGATCTCATCTTTCAACTCTGGAGGAAAAGCAACCATAGGAAACAAAAGAAGAATTCGCACCCTGATCCCGTTGGAGCGCATCTCGTCTCGCTAGTTCCTACGCATGAGACAAAACCCTAATCGATGAACTTGAGGAAACAACCGGAGAGGGTAGGTTCTTGGACCTCGGAGAAGATGACCCTCCAAAGTATGCAAGGGTGTTGGAGCATTGTAAAGCAGATGAAGTATCAGACTCAACCCGAATAACTCTTGACATTTCGAAAGGAACCAAGTATGGAGACAAAGATATGAGTTCAAATTATGAAGAATTTGAAGACGTTCTTGAGCAAATCAAAGAAATCCGCTGCGGATTTCATAGGAGATGGAGGAGTCATGTTGAAAAACTCAAAGAAAAAATAGAGAGAAGAGAACAGATAGGGAGAGAAACTACCTTGGATGCTAAAGAAACTAAGAAATGAGCACAAAATCACGAAATATTTATACGAGGGAGAGACAGAAAATTGAATAGGTGCCTAATGATTACCCTAATCACGTCGTTTTAGTTCCCTTACACCTAGAGCATCATGTGACGTCTCGAGATTCACTAAAATCTCCAACGATGGGGGCCACATCTAAGAAAATCTAAGGATGCGTGTGAGATCCGCTTACTTTGAAAACAACACTGGGGCCCAACCTCGACCTGGCCTGAACAAACACGAGATGTTGCGCTTATCTCGCTTATGATCTCGATAACGAACTAAGGGGTGGGACTAGTTTTTGGGGGTGTGTTTCACCCTTCTAGCAATGCCCATGTCAAGTCTAGTAAAGGTCCATTTGGAAGAAAAGCCCATTAAGTTGAATTCTGGTCCGGAAGAAAAAGGAGAAAAAAGGTAAAACCACAACAAGGATGACACAGAAGACAGAGCTCGCATGCCCGAGAAAAAACCCACTGAGTTGATTTCTAGCCCGAAAGGAAGAAGAGACAAAAAGATGACATTGCAGCAAGAATGATGCATGAGACGCATTTGGCATGCCCGAAAACAATACGGGATGCCTACGCCATGACTGACACATTTGTGATTAACGCCTTAAGATATGTCGGAAGACTCGGAACCGACAGGAAGCCATCCTAGATTCTAATACAAATGTCGTAGTCTGGCATTACTCTGCCTATGACGCGGGAATCACGCTAGCACGGTTTTGTACCCCTGCTGAGTTGATCACGCCAAAGATAAAAACGACATGTAAAGTCCCAAAGAACCACTCTCGACTATCAATAGGGGAGCTTCCGCATGAAGCAACGTCAAACAATTCTACAGGAAAGAACTTGAGAAAAAGAGAATCTTAGACAGTTATAGAAAACCCCAAAATCTTTCGAAGTATAATTTTCTCTTAATCTCGCATGTATCCTTTTGTCATTTTGAATTTATATCATTTGCACTCACTTTGTTAAGTTTGACTTTAATACAACGAAATTTTCTCATTCATTTGGCAACCTGAATATTGACCTCACAAATCGAGTATAGATTCATATTTTCAACATTTAGATTGATCTAAAAAGTCAATTTTTAGCTTATAAAAGTGTCATAGTTATTTAATATGACATATAAGAGAAAAAGACGATAGATTAAAAGTTAACTAGAACTCGACCCGAGCGACTGCATTGGTGGTGTTTTATTTTGGTTTTATTCAATTTATGAATGACCATGTTTATTTCGAATATCAGGTTCGAAATATTTCGGTTATTTCGAGTTTCGAGTTCGGGTTCAGGTTCAGAATTTTTAGATTTTTCAATTATTTAGAATTCAGGGTTCAGGTTTAGATTTGAAATTTTCGGGCTTTTTGAATTTTTCGGATACTTGTACGGGTTCGAATATGCCTTCGGTTCGGATAATACTAGATGCCCAAAATACCATGAAACAAAACCCGTTGGGATATATATATATATATATATATATATATATATATCATCAAATGAATAAACTTAAATTTTTATAGTTTATATATGTTCTTTTTATAAATTTCATAGATTATTTTAAATTTTCACTTTTTGATTTTTTTTGTATTTCTGTAATAATTTTTTTTTGAAAATAATAATGTTGTAATAAATTTATTTTTTAAAACATATGGTTTTATTTTAAATTTGAAGACAAAGTATATTTTAAATTTTGTAAAAATAACAATTTTTTAAATTAAATATCATATTTTCTTAACCAAATCCAACAATATATATATTTTGGAATAACAATAATAGAATGTTTGAATAAATTAAATACTATAATTTAAATGTAATGACATTCTATGTAATATTCCACCTCGTACCAAAATTGTTTTTAAGTCGGTACTTCTCTTTAATTAATGCTAGAGTTTGAGCCGGGCAAACGCGCGAGTTATTTTAATTTTATATATTATTGGTTTAGATTTTTTTGAGTATTAGGTTTAAATTTTTCAATTATCTCAAATTTCGGATTCGGGTTCAGGTTTAAATTTTTAGATTTTTCAGTTTTATCAAATTCTAGGTTTGATTTTAGATTTGAAATTTTTGGATTTTTAGGTTTCCTCGGATACTCATATGAGTTCAATTCGGATAATACCCGATATACGAAATACCGTGAAACAATATCCATTGGAGTATTTTTTTTTTAATGAGATAATTAAACTTAAATTTTCATTGTAGATTCTTCTCCTCCGAATTGGTTGCCCAATTTAGGAGACAACTTCTGATTATTGTGTAGTTGACAAAAACAATACTTGAATTTCATAATTTTTATAAATATTTTTAGGTTTTTTAAATTTTAACATTTCATGTTTTTTTTGAATTTTTTTGACAATTTTATTTACAAAATAATAATATGTAATATGATTAATTTTAAAAAAAATATGGATTTATTTTAAATTTGAAAACAAACTATATTAAGAATATTGGAATATTGTAATATGTTTGTTGGAACATATAACGGAGTAATTAGAGTTATTTTAATTTATTAAATATATTTAATAAAAAATTTAAAACATATTTAATTAAAAAAATCACACATGAAAAAGTGCTTGTACTTCATTTTTAATAAAATAGACTAGGTGGTTGTCCACACCATGTGCAGATATAAAAATTCTAAATTGAGGTTACCGAGGAAAGCACGTACGCCTTGCCGAAAAGTTTTTTCGGTACCGGCAGCTCTGCCCTCTTCTTATGTCCTATGCAATTGTAAACAAACCATCTCATCTCTCTCAACTTTAGAGCTTTTGCTTTTGGCTACAAAATTATATGTACGATTAATAACTTAATATTAATGTTTATGATAATGATTACATTTTTTCCATTTAATGTTTTACAAGCTTATATATAGATTGATATGAAAAAATCAAGACCAACTTTCTGATAAAAATAAATTTAGTGAAAACAATGACTTCTCGAATACTAAAATATAAAGTATAAATAATTTTTTTGTTTTACTTTCCAGCAAGGTTCTCAAATAAGGAACACGAGAACCCTTTTCGTAAGCTCTTTTTCTATTTTCTTTCTATTATCATCACTACTGAAAGTTGTCATTGTTTAAGGAGTCGTTTTTTATTTTTGAAATTTAAAATCGGACAATCGTAAAAGTTTACACCCACCACATATATAGTGGATATAGTTTGTAGGTAAAGTTTTAGTGAATATTCTTCACATCAAAAGTTATACACTAACATTAAATAAATAATTTGAGTATGATCTAATTTTCATTATCAATTTAATTTATATTAAAAGTCGATTTTATTAAGTTATAAATTTATAAAAGTTATCCGTTTATACATGGTACCCAATAGGTTAAAAATCAATAATAGAATTACCAGAGTAATAATTATTGTGCCTAATTAGAAAGGTTATAAATTAGAATCAATAAGATTCATTAACTTACACAATTTTTAATTACTATAAAACTTAAAAAATTGTAATTTAATATAATAATTATAAATAAAATTAAAAAATTTCAATCTCAATGACAGAAATTTAATGATTTTCTATTTTAATCTTGAAATTTATAATCTATAACGTTTTAAAATAGAAATATAATAAAGTTTTCTTTGTTATCTATTTATTTGGATAGTACTTATAAAATGCCCATAAAATTTATTTGAAATTGTTAATTACATAATAGAATTTAGTTTAATTTTACATTATTTGACATTGTTTGATAAAATATAATTTAAATGTCAAATAAATTTCAATAGAAAAAACTTATTTTATTTTTTAGTAAAATGTAAATCCAATAATTGTAATATATTCTTAGTAATAATGAAAATCTAATTTCAAATCCAATTTACTTTATCATTATTTATATTTATTAATTTTTTATAAGTTTGGTGGTTATGTTTGACAATAGATTTAGGAATATCAAATCATCAAAATCGAATAAATATTTTTTAATATCATGGCAATTGATTTAAGTTGATTCACTAGATTTTGATCCGCGCTTTCAAAGCGCGGGATTCATATTTTGGATATAATCTAATACAAAAAGAGATTTAAAAATGGTATGAATTTTTGTTATAAATAAACAAAAGTAAAGAACAAATAGTTTCATAGATTTATTAACGATATGGATTATTGATATCAAAATGAAAATTAGTTACTTCTATAATATATTTACATCAGAGGCTAAACAATGATACGATCAATTCCTTAATAATATCGTTGGTGAATTTCTTTTTGTAGAAATCATATAAATAAGTTTTTCTAAAACACAAAATAATTTCCTATATTAAAGTTCTCATAATTTTAGTTTTTTATATTTATATTTTAATTTTTTTCTATATATGATATGCAATGCTTTTAAAACCGGATTGGTCCGGCTGTCAGATCGGGTTCGATCGCAGACCGTAAATTTAGTCGGGTTGGATCAATGACAAAATCAAAGGAAATTAGACCGTTTAACCAAATTAAACATGTAAATAATAAAAAATCGATGAACAGTTGAACATTATTTGAAACGGATTCAATTCTTAAATATTATAGTTTTTTGGACAAAATTGCACTTTTAATTCTAATGATTGTAAGTGTTTTTAATATTTAAGAAAATATATTTATTATCAACTATAATATTATTTTAATATAATATATTTATTCTCAGTTATAATTTTATTGTAAAATTATCATAAAACCCGGTTGAACTCGGTTGGACCATATCAACCCTATGACCTAAGGAATTACCCATTTANAGTCATTAGTTAATTCCATTAATATTAGTTAGTTAAATTAGTTACCTAAATTAATGAAATAGATAATTAAGTTGTTAGGCTATATAATAGGGATGTATAATTAATATTAATATAAAAGCTCAAAATGGGTAATATCACACGTAAATAAAGGTTGTTGTGCTTCTGTTTTAATAGTATAGATGTTTAATTTTCCCTAGTAAGATTGAATTAAATAAATAAAAATCAAAATAAAATTAGAATTTCATCTTCCAATCAAATTATAAGTTTAATTGTAAAATGGACCTATAAATGATATGTGTACAAAAATTACTACATAGATTTCTCTTTTAGAATATAGAAGGATAATGCATGATCAAAAAGTTAGGAAAGCTAAAAATATCGTCTAAAAATTGAAAGAAAATCAATGAAAATGAAAAGGAAAAAAATGAATTCAAATATCAAAACAATTAAAAATAAATCTGTATAATGCATGTTTTTGATCCCTATAATTTTAACGTAAGTGTAACATGTGATAGTTATAACTCATTAAATTTTGTCACGTTTTATTGTTTATTCAAATTATTGCATAGGTTAATATAATATTTCTATAATTTATATTTTAAATTGTCTAAAATTTTAAAAAGGAAAAATACTAAAAAGGAAAAAAAAACTATTTGAATCTAAATATTTCTTTTTCTAATCTTATGTTTTATAATTATTTTGGTTATTTTCCATTCTATGTCATATACATAAGTTAAAATATAGAAGTTTAAACCATTTAAAGATCACTAAAACGTATAATTTATAGATGAAAAGTTATAAAATAAAAGGGAAAATGTCAAAAAAAAATCCCCAACTTTCGATTTTTGGCCTAAAAAAGCTTCAACTTTCACTTAAGCCATTTTAATCCTCAACTATTAAAATTTGGCCATTTAAATTCCAAACTTTTGTTGACCAAGCCAAAAAGAGCCAAACGAAGGTCAGCCGTTAAATTAGAGTTAACTTCCGTTAAATATGGAACGACGTCGTTTTGATAACTCTTAAAACGACGTCGTTTCATCTTGAACGGTGAGACATTTTGTGTCTCTTGTTTACACTTTCTACATTTGAATTACCCAACTCCCATTTGTCAAATAACATTAAGCTTTCCACAACTGAGCATACAACTTCTGGTTTTAACAATAAGATATAAATTGATAGATGAAAAATCTCATCAAACTTGAATAACCAATAGCAAAACCCTTTGCTATACACATGCTTGGTAAAGAAAAATGAAGCATAACACGTTTTTGATCTTAGATAGTGATGCAACCCTGGATCTCTGAAACTGGAAAACAGAACCTTTCGAAACTGAATTTAGATCAAGATCTGCGAANGAGAGAATTAACTCTATCAGCAATTGGATGTTCTAAAGAGAACAAGGATTCACTTTTGTATAAAAGAGAGAAAACTTTGAAAAGAGACTTTTATTTATTAAAACTTGGATGATCCTAAACAATGAAACTAGAAAGCTATAAATAGGA
>OVAN01008524.1:0-17739 GCA_900406275.1 Anastatica hierochuntica | reverse complement strand
AGAAACTCTATATTTTCGTAGGGGTTAACTCACTGATTTTGAGAAAAAAATCCAAAAAAATGAAAATCTTGTTTTAATGCATGGCTGCATCGTTCACTAACATAGGATGATGGTCAAAGAGGTTTGGAACCTTTGTTGTCTCCGTTTCTCTAGATAATAGAGATTTTATAGCGTTTAGTCCACTTATTTAGGCCGTATATGAATTTTTAATAAATTAATAGTTAAAAAATAGATATGATGCCTATTTACCATGAAAGAAAGTTTAACATACATTAATATAAATGTAAAATGTGGTTAGAAATTTTAAAACAACACTAAAGAGTATAAACTTCAGTATATAGAGCATTTACCAAGAAACTCTATATTTTCGTAGGGGTTAACTCACTGATTTTGAGAAAAATTCCAAAAAAATGAAAATCTTGTTTTAATGCATAGTTGCATCGTTCACTAACATAGGATGATGGTCAAAGAGGTTTGGAACCTTTGTTGCCTCTGTTTCTCTAGATAATAGAGATTTTATAGCGTTTAGTCCACTTATTTAAGCCGTATATGAATTTTTAATAAATTATTAGTTAAAAAATAGATATGATGCTTATTTACCATGAAAGAAAGTTTAACATACATTAATATACATGTAAAATGTGGTTAGAAATTTAAAACAACACTAAAGAGTACAAACTTCAGTATATTCAGCATTTACCAAGAAACTCTATATTTTCGTACGGGTTAACTCACTGATTTTGAAAAAGTTCAAAAAAATGACAATCTTGTTTTAATGCATAGTTGCATCGTTCACTAACATAGGATGATGGTCAAAGAGGTTTGAAACCTTTGTTGTCTCCGTTTCTCTAGATAATAGAGATTTTATAGCGTTTAGTCCACTTATTTAGGCTGTATACGAATTTTTAATAAATTAATAATTAAAAAATGGATATGATGCCTTTATACCATGAAAGAAAGTTTAACATACATTAATATAAATGTAAAATGTGATTAGTAAGTTTAAAACAACACTAAAGAGTATAAACTTCAGTACATGGATCATTTACCAAGAAACTCTATATTTTCTTAGGGGTTAACTCAGTGATTTTGAGAAAAATTCAAAAAAATGAAAATCTTGTTTTAATGCATAGTTGCATCGTTCACTAACATAGGATGATGGTCAAAGAGGTTTAAAACCTTTGTTGCCTCTGTTTCTCTAGATAATAGAGATTTTATAGCGTTTAGTCCACTTATTTAAGCCGTATATGAATTTTTAATAAATTATTAGTTAAAAAATAGATATGATGCCTATTTACCATGAAAGAAAGTTTAACATACATTAATATAAATGTAAAATGTGGTTAGTAAGTTTAAAACAACACTAAAGAGTATAAACTTCAGTATATAGAGCATTTACCAAGAAACTCTATATTTTCGTAGGGGTTAACTCACTGATTTTGAGAAAAATTCAAAAAAAATGAAAATCTTGTTTTAATGCATAGTTGCATCGTTCACTAACATAGGATGATGGTCAAAGAGGTTTGGAACCTTTGTTGTCTCCGTTTCTCTAGATAATAGAGATTTTATAGCGTTTAGTCCACTTATTTAGGCCGTATATGAATTTTTAATAAATTAATAGTTAAAAAATAGATATGATGCCTATTTACCATGAAAGAAAGTTTAACATACATTAATATAAATGTAAAATGTGGTTAGAAATTTTAAAACAACACTAAAGAGTATAAACTTCAGTATATAGAGCATTTACCAAGAAACTCTATATTTTCGTAGGGGTTAACTCACCGATTTTAAGAATAATTCAAAAAAAATGAAAATTTTGTTTTCATGTATAGTTGCATCGTTCACTAACATAGGATTATGGTCAAAGAGATTTGGAACCTTTGTAGTCTCCGTTTCTCTAGATAATAGAGATTTTATAGCGTTTAGTCCACTTATTTAGGCCGTATATGAATTTTTAATAAATTATTAGTTAAAAAATAGATATGATGCCTATTTACCATGAAAGAAAGTTTAACATACATTAATATAAATGTAAAATGTGGTTAGAAATTTTAAAACAACACTAAAAAATATAAACTTCAGTATATAGAGCATTTACCAAGAAACTCTATATTTTCGTAGGGGTTAAGTCACTGATTTTGAAAAAATTTCAAAAAATGAAAATCTTGTTTTAATGTATAGTTGCATTGTTCACTAACATAGGATGATGGTCAAAGAGGTTTGGAACCTTTGTTATCCAAAAAATCGGTCTTAATATATTATTGTGATCATAAACATTGAGTCCCTAACTTTTATTTGTAGTTTATGGTTGTTTTATTATAACCAGAGCTAATCCTGTGATTTTAGAGGTTAAAATTTGTATAAAAATACATGGGCCGATTTAATTATTTTTTTAAATGAGTCACTCTTAACAATATTTTTTTCCTTGTAAAATTAGGTCGTAAAGTCATGTTTTTCACGCTTGTACTCATGACCTCTCGAAGTGACTGATAAATTCAAATTCGTATGATGCTTGTTAGGGTTGGACAATCAGGTAATTCGAATCCGATCAGTTCATATTTTTGGGTTTTCGGGTATTTTGAAATTTCGGATCGGGATCGGTTGGAAACTTATCGGGTTTGGTTCAGTTTTAGGTTCGATTTCGGATTCGAGTCTTTTCAAATTAATTCGAATAAATTCAGACAAATTCAATTGAAATACATGAAGTAACCAAAAAACCCGAAATAAAACAAATTTCTACAAAGAAAAAAATCAGAAGAAATTCCAATTTTTTAGAAACATAATATAATATTTTAAAATAACATAATATTTTATCAATTACAATTTTTTCAATCTTTGGATTCCCTTATGTTTTTTCACATTTCCTGTCATTCTATAATATTTCCAATCAGAATCTAAAGAGTATTATAAAATAACAACTTGAAAATGATGTAACAAAAGAATAATGAAAAAATGTAAAATGTACAAATGTAAATGTGTATTACATGAAATTAGTACCCTTTAGACAATGGTCTACTCTTAAAAAAACTGGTCCATCCTTTTTCCTTCTATAGACACAAACCTATTGCCTTTTATCACACACCACACTCTTCTAAAACAATTATAACTCTTTACATTTGGATGCAGACAACAACTAACTAAAAACAAAACCAACAAAAACACAATAGAAGAAACAAAGAAAACTCCATGGACATCACAAGAAACAACAACAACAACAACAACACCAAGCTTCATCTCCAAACTCAGCTTATGTTTCCTTCTAACATGGTAAAAACAAATAGTAAAATCATTCTCTTCCTTCTCTTCTTCTTGACTCTCTTTCTCTTTGTTTGTTTCTAGGAGAAAAACTTAGATGTTGAACCAAGAATTAGCACAAACCCATTTGAAGAAGACTCACTAATCATTAACAAAATCAACCTAAAGGAAACTACAGATTTCATCAAATCATCAAACCAAAGTAGTAGTAGTAGTGACATGATGAATGAAAGAAGACAAAGTTTCTCATCACAAAAGAGTATTGGAGAAGGAAGAAGCAATGGACAAAGAAGAGTGATGTTAATGGAGTCTCCTTGTACTCCAGGAAGAGGAGTGTTCAGTTTCAGTAGTAATGTCTCTGGTAGAAGAAGAAACTTCCCATCTAAATGGATCGATGCTGAGAAATGGGTCACTTCCGGTCATGAATCTCCGGCACATTCCATCAAGAACACTCAAATTAGTAACACCTCCTCTCAATTTGATGGGTTTAAGCATCAGGTTTGGATATTACAAACCCTAATTGATAAAGTTTGAATCTTTAAACGAAATGTTGAAATGGGTTTGTTGGATTGTGCAGGTGGAAGTTGTTTACTCAGAGAAATCAAGAGTTACTGAAGAGAAAGTCTCATCATCATCTCCATTAGATCTTATCCTTAAAGGTAACAAAGAAGAAACCCTTTTAACAGATTCTTCATAAAGTTTCGATCTTTTTAAGTTTAAAGATTAAATTCTTCATAAAGTTTCGATCTTTGATTCTTTGTGTTCTGTTAGATAACGAAGAAGAGACAAAGATTCTTCCATCAACACAAGGTTTTATATTCAAAGATTCCGACAAGTTTCTTCAAATTCAACACAGAGACATTGGAACAGAGATGACACCAATCGGAAGTGTATGTCACTCGCCGTTTACGACATTATCTCCGGCGAGACACAACACACCTTCGAAAATGTCTGGTCCGTTAACAGAAACCAAAAACGTTATAGATATAACCGAGTTCGCCGACAAACTACGACTCAGTGAGTCAGCAACGAGTCAGTATTATAATGACTCGGTGACGAGTCATTGGAACTCGAGAGAGGAAGAAGAAGAAGAAGTGTCTAAGAGTTTAAGACATTTCGACATGGAGAGTGAGTTAAGGAGAAGTGTCTCTGAATCTAAAGCTACTTTATGGGATGATGAAGATAACAAGATCAAATTTTGCCAAAGGTATTAACAAAAAAATCTTCAAGAAACTAAATAAACTATATTTTCAAGAAAGTAATTAAAACTAAATATATTTTTAAGAAACTAATTTTATAAAAATAGCTATAAAAAATTGTTTTCAACTAAAATAACTATTAACTTATTTTTATTTTACCGTGAATATAAAATAATTTTAGAGTGAATTTGTATAGGATTAAAAAAATGAATAATTAGTTTCTAGGATGGGCAAAAAAAATATTAGTATATAATATAGGGCTATTTTATAAAAATACCCCCAATTTATTTGAAACCAAAAATAAAGAAAAAAGAAATTGGGGGCAAAAGGGTAAATATATTTTTGAAAAAAAAAGTAGGAGTATTGTTTTGTTAAATAATAGTTTTTTATGTATATACAACCTAATTTCTCATAATTTTAACTAAATAATTTAAAGGAAAATATATTTTCAAGAAACTAATTTTTTAATATTTTTTGAAAAAAATAAATGTGAAAATGTGATTTAGGTATCAAAGAGAAGAAGCCAAAATCAAGGCATGGGTTAGTCTCCAAAATGCTAAAGCCGAAGCACAATCCAAAAAACTTGAGGTATGTGCAAAAACTATTTTTTTTTTTAGATATACGGTGTAAATACCGTATAAAAATACGTATTTTGTTGAGCCATGAGCCTAAAAATATTAGAAGAATGTCCTTACTCGATTTCATTGACTAGTCTTTGTTGCTTTATAGACACAAAAGTCTTTGAGAGTTTCGAATTTAAAAAAAAAAAGTAAGATGACATCTTTGTAGTTGTACTTGTTGTAATTTGTGCAAGTCCCATGTGAAAAAAGATTAGTAATTTTTTAAGTGATTTTGTTTCTTGGGAAGTTGTAGATTTAGAAGCTATTAAATTAAAATATTATGTAGGTAAGTAATAAAATTTATGAAGCTAGTATTTAGTTATAAAAGTCCAAATTTGCAGTTGAGTGATGAAATTTTAAGTTTTTAAAATTTTGAGAAAGGCTTTAGCCTAAGTGGTAAGTCGCTCTCTCATCTAATTCAGGGTCTCGTGTTCGAACTTCGGGACTTGCGGTTGTGCGAGTTCTCCAAATATGAGGTTTAAAAAGCCACCGCAAGTTCCCCAAATATGGGGTTTAAAAAGCCATCGAAACGGTCTGTTGTGGTCTGATTCCCTCTGCGTGGAGATAAAGGATTACCGGATCAACCTGTTGTGATCCGATTTGCCGAAAAAAAAATTAAAATTTTAATAATGTGCGTTTTTTATTATTTTAGGTGAAAATACAGAGGATGAGATCAAATTTGGAGGAGAAATTGATGAAGAGAATGGATACGGTACACCGGAGAGCAGAGGAGTGGAGAGCTACGGCGAGGCAACAACATGCTGAGCAGATGCAGAGAGCGGCGGAGACGGCGAGGAAATTGACAAACCGCCGTGGCTATTTGGTTGCCGGCCGTAGTTCATGTGGTTGTATTCCTTGCAATAATACATGTCACTAATTTTGTGAAAGAAAGTGAAAAGTAAAATAGAAAAAAGGACAGAAAAACAAGAAATTACTTTGTTTATGTGTTTGAATTACCAAAATTTTATGTACTTTTTTGTCAAAAGAAAATCATCAATCCTTCTGAATTGGAATCTAAGTTGAATCTACGATAACTATTTTTGATCATTTCGACCACAGTTCAAACTAAATAAACAATAGTAAATAAAATAATGTTACTTGCGACTAAATAAAATAAAATAATGTTACTGAAAAAATCATTTACAAAATATATAATTTAACTATCAAATAAGGTTGAATTATATCTCTCATCCTGCAAATAAAATATTTTAAATTGTAAATCGCGCTTGTTGATAGTTTTAAGGTTGAATTAAAATTTTGGATTTACTTTTAACAAAATTATAACAAAATTTAATAAGATGTTATAAAGTTGAATTTTAAAAATTTTGAATTTTAATTTTAACAAAATTATAAAGATGTTATAAGGTTGAATTCCTCAAGATTTAGTGATTGATAGTTTAATAGTAATCATTTTTTCATTTTCCAACTTACCAATACTATATGTGTTTTAAATTGTTGAACTTATTCTAGGATTTTTTTTTTTTTACTTCTAACTAGTGAAAGCTCTAGTTGTTTCTCTGTATCTATGGAGTTTAGTTCTTGTGTGTTTTGTACTTGTTTAACTAAATGTGTGTATTGTTGTTATCATGCAAAAGTTTTTTTTTGTTACAGAGAAATAATGAGACACTTTGAGCGGACTTTGTGGTCTGGTAGTAGTGGATGGGTCCTGGTTGCCAACACAATTCAGGTTCGATCTTTTTTTCTACGCAGAAACTAAGTCACATTGTTCCGCTCACTCACGCGGATATGGGCCCTTACTTACGGCCTATTTGAATACCCAGTGAGGAAATCTATCCGTAAACTGGCTTCATAGGATTAGGTCTAGTTCGTCATCGACCTGGATTTAACCCTTTCTTTTTAACAAAAAAAAATAATAATAAGAGAGACACTGACCAAAGAAAAACATTTGCGTCTGAAAGGGAGTAAGAAGCCTCCCTACATGTCACACAGCTTTTCTTCCTCTCCAATTTCTTTACAAGACAACACTCTTCTTCATTTATTTATTTTTTTGTTCTTTTCTGTTTGGTTTTATTTGTTGACCTAGTTGTACAAATATTTATTTTTTGTGAGTACAGTACAAAATTATTTGGACTGTCCATATTTTGTCATTTCCTTTATTGTAATACTTGAATTCTGACATTGAGTTTCAAAGAAATGTTAAAAATCCCACTCCTATATTATGTGAATTTTTCAAACAAACCATAATTTTTAAAATGAAAAAATTTAGTTAAATCAACACGAAAGTTTTGATGCATCTCCAACCCAACTCTATTTTTTACTCTAGACCGTAGTTGAAATTCCCAATTTACTTCAACCCTATTTTTTAACTCCAAAATAGAGTTAAAAATAAAATTCTTTAAATGAAGCAATTTTATTTTGGAGCAATTTTTTTATAGTTAAAAACGGAAAAATTCAACTTCATTTTAGAGTTACTGTTTTTTAAAATACAAAATAGAGTAATAAATTAAAGATGTTTTTATATAGTTTTCGATGGCGTATGATCTCGAAAGCTATTGCACCAAATACTTCAAAGGAATTTTACTATACAACTTGCTAAAAGTGTCTTAAGAAGAAGAGACAATTAAACCATATTTAAAATATTTTTCTTTTATTATTATTGCATCAATATTTGGAACATCTAGATAAAAAACATGAATTCGCTCGTATACCAAGCAACTAATGCGATTTTGGAAAGGGTTGACTCGCCAAAAACGAATATTTTATCTAATCTAACTCCGTTCTGGAGGATTAGAGCTCATGGATCCTGAATCTGTCGGTTATAAAAAAGAAAACTAATGTGACTTTTTTTTAGATGAACAAAGACTTCTGTTATGACGGACCGGACGCCTCACTGGGCCAGATGTCCGTTATAAACCCTGTCCAACCCCTCCTCTTAGTGTGATATTGTCCGCTCTGTGCCACACTAGCAAACCCCTCACAGATTTGCTTTTGGGCTTTTACTCCCAAAAGACCTCACGTTAAGTAGAGGTTAGACTCTGTTTATATATTAGACTTTCTTGTCTAAGATATCCGATGTGGGACTTGGATTGTACCCTAACAACTTCAATCCTTTTAGTTGATGCAATACATTTGCAAATATAAAGGGTGTTGTTAAGCCCAATGACCCATTATAAAGTTAATTAGGCCCATAAACAAAGCCCATTCATTAAACGACGCGTTTCGAATCCATTCTAACTTGTTGTTCAAGAAGTGCATCTTGGGAAAAAGCTAGAAGAAGAAGAAGAAGAGTGCGACAAACAAAATCTTCCGATTCGCAGATCAATTCAGCTGGTGCGATTCTCTCATTTCGAAAAAAGTTCTTCGATTTCGATCCTCACTTGTTCTTGCGTTTCTGGGTTTGAATCTAAATCCGTTAATTTTCTAGGGTTTTACAGATCGGAAGAAGAAGAAGAAGAAGAAGATGTTTCTCACTAGGTATCTCTCTTCTTCTGATTTCACTCCAATTTTCTTAATTGTGTTTGCTCCAATCGTGGTTTTTGCTAATCGTAATCTCCGATTTTTTGTTGTTCTTAAGGACTGAGTATGACAGAGGAGTCAACACTTTTTCTCCTGAAGGAAGGCTATTTCAAGTCGAATATGCCATTGAAGCTATCAAGGTAACATTTTTTCTATTAGCTTCCCTAGAACAAGATGTAGAAAGTGCGTTTCCATGGAAAATGATTCATGGGTCACACTGTAATCACTAGTTCTTAGTGTGCCGTTGATGCAATCGACTATTAGATAGTAGCGGAATCGAGAACATTTGGGCTCACATTTCCTTGTTTAATCACTTAAGTTGTGAGTTTTACAATGTATGATCTTGACTCTCTTTGATGATTGTCGAATTGTTCACAGCTTGGTTCTACTGCAATTGGAGTGAAGACGAAAGAAGGAGTTGTGCTTGCTGTCGAGAAGCGTATCACCTCGCCTTTACTGGTTTAGTTGCTAATACTGAATTCATTTTTGCTTTCATACAAAGTTCTGAGTTGTTGGGTTTTCTTAGAGTCGACAAATTGACGTTATCCATGGAATCTGAAGATAGGATGAAGTATAAGTAGTGTTTGTTAGCTATGTTAAAAGTACTATGTTTTAATTTACAGGAGCCGAGTAGTGTGGAAAAGATTATGGAAATTGATGACCATATTGGTTGTGCGATGAGCGGTTTAATTGCTGATGCGCGTACACTTGTTGAGCATGCAAGAGTTGAGACTCAAGTGAGGTTTCTGTTTCTCGGGTTTTTTCTTTTAGTGTATTAAAGACTTTTTATGTATGGACTGCTTGTTTGCTGTTGTACAGAACCACAGATTCTCTTATGGTGAACCAATGACGGTTGAGTCCACAACGCAAGCCTTGTGTGATCTGGCTTTACGGTTTGGTGAAGGAGATGAAGAATCAATGGTAATAACCAGTCTCTCGGCTTTAGCATTATGATTGAAATCATTGATTACCAGAATGAAACCATGATAGTAGGAAATCCACATTTAATCGTTACTTTTTGTCATGAGAATTGATTCTCTTTTCACATCAATGTTATTACAGTCACGGCCATTTGGAGTTTCTCTTCTCATTGCTGGTCATGATGAAAATGGACCGAGCTTGTAAGTGTTTTTTCACCTAAGCTTTCTTCTACTGATATGAGTTACTTGTGTGCAAGTTAGTTAATCTCATTCTAAATGACTCTGTCCGCTACAGGTACTACACGGACCCGTCTGGAACATTCTGGCAGTGCAATGCCAAAGCAATTGGTTCAGGCTCAGAAGGAGCCGATAGCTCTCTTCAAGAGCAATTCAACAAAGTAATTTGAGCCTTCGCCAATAGTTTTCTCAGCCATCACTTGACTGCGTCGCTTACTTTGCCACTATAATCTTAGTTTCCTTAACTTGCTGCAGGATCTGTCTCTTCAAGAAGCCGAGACTATCGCTGTATCAATCCTCAAGCAAGTTATGGAAGAGAAGGTACAAACTTTTCAATTCAAAACTCACAATTTCACCAAAGTTTGTTTTTGATCCATCTAATTGTTTTGGTTTTGTGTAGGTGACTCCAAATAATGTGGACATTGCAAAAGTTGCACCAGCTTATCATCTTTACACTCCACAAGAAGTCGAAGCCGTCATTAGCCGTCTTTGAGGAAAAATCTCCATTCGGGTAGCTTATCGTTCGTACTTGTGTCTACTCCGGATTTTGAAACCGCGAGACTTTCTTTCACTTTGTTGGATGTTTCATGTGACATTTCAGTTTGTTGTGTAAGATCTTTCTTCTCCATTGTTATTCAATAACCTCTCAGATTAAGGACTTATGTTTAGCTAAGTTTGATCATACAACTGTCAAATAAGTAAAGAGTATATCGAAATCGGATGTTTTAAAGAGAGAAAAAGAGATTACGATAGCTGATGCGCCACTCCGGTTGCCGGAATCCAGTCACCGCCGTGTAAAAGTGTAGCCACGGTAAACTTTGCGGCGTCCTCATCCGTCATCGCCGGTTTATATCCAGCCCATTTGACTCGTTCAGTTATATCCGACCCAGGACCAGTATTCTTGTACTCTCCATACACAATGCTCGCTGGCGGATCAACACCCGAAACCCACGACATCCACCCGGAAGGTTTTATTACCGATCCAATCTCTGTCTCCATAATGACCGTCGTGGAAAACTCCTTCCACGGCCGACCAAGATACGTTGGAGCGGTTACAACACCGTTGGCAGAGATAGTACACCGCTGGATCGACATCCCGGAGTTTTGGTTAGGATCTTTTTTGCCCTGAGCGGTTATAGTGTTGAATTGGTTAGCAAGAGGCTGACGCGGCATGATATTGCAGCCTTGGAAAACAACAGCCGCGCTACCAAAGATGAAGTCGATAGTTCCAGTAACATCGCAGTCGCGATAGAATTGGCGGTTGGAGTGAGGGTAAAGTGTGTCTTGAAAACCGTCGAAGGAGCATTGGTAATAAACCGAAAAATCGGATCCTGATCGGAATGCCACGGCCTGATGTTTTGCTGCTCCGGATGTGTTTATTATTCCAATGTCCTTCATTACAAATCCTTTGCCTTGTATAGCTGTGTGACAAAAGTCAAATAATCAACACATTTTTCCTAGTTGACTTGCAATAAGAGTGTTCAATCCGGATAAACTTAACCGAATGTATCCAAATCGAACCAAATAAATTTCGATTTGAAAACCAAATTCATGTTAGTAAGATGGTAATACTCTTCTATATCCCAAAAAACCGAGAGTTGAATTTCTTTACCTCACTCTTAGTAATTTAGGGGTGGGCATTCGGATTTTCGGGTGCATAACATTAAACTATGTTTAGATATTTTCATAGTTCGGTTCCGATATATTTGGGTTCAGATCGGTTTAATAACGTAAGATAAACTCAATTATACCCGAAATTATATCGGATCCAGCTCGTATCCGGGTATTTTCATGTTCGGGTTCGGGTTTTTCTTGGTCATTTCTGCTTTTTCTTTCTTTGGGTTTTCGGGTTCGGAAAAGGCTTTCAAGTCTTTTGAGTTTAGATTTTGTGACCAAAAAAAAAAGTCTTTTGGGTTTAGATTTAAGGTTTGGTTCGGAGTTTTTTTGGGTTCGAGTTTTGTGTTTTGGGTATTTTAAAATTCGGTTCGAATTTAGGTTGGTATTTCGAGTTCGAGTTTTTTGCCCAGCCCTACTCAGTATCAACCCTCTAAGTCCTATTTCTTTGGTTCTTTCCCTAATCAAATCAAATTTAACATCTTAAACCCACTAAATTTTAAGAAAAGCAATTCAAGTTAAACTTTCAAATTAATGGCTTAAAACTTTTAATTATTCCCTAACAATTCTCAATTGGTTTACAAAATTAATCTCTTCACATTTCTAAACCAATAAATAATTTTTTTTTTTAAAAGGAGCAAAGAGAGGACATACCAAACGTCGCCGTTTCATAAGTAGGAGTACCGTCGATGAAGTTCTTTCCGCCGGAAATAATGGTCTTTGTTTTTCCGTCGCCGTAAATCATAACATTCCACTTACTCTTATCCATCACCACATTCTCATTATACGTTCCAGCTTTCACATAAATCACAAACATCTTCAAACTCTTCTTCGGCACCATCGCCACCGCCTCGTTCACCGTCTTCACATCTCCGGACCCATCAGCCGCCACCGTAACATCAGGCTTTAATCCCTCCGTCTGCAACAACCTCCGTCGTGCCCATTCCGAAAAACCCTCACTTTGCGGCGGTTGCTGATTCAAAAGCCGTCGTCTTTTCCCGTGAATCGGAATACCCAAATCGTTAATCGCGGCGAGGATCTTCGATACGATGGCAAGACTGTTGCTTGTGAACTCCGTCGATCTACCCATGGCGGATCTTAAACTCTGAGTCACCGTCGAGTTCGCATACTCTGTTTTGTTCCGAGTCAACTCGTCTAACGAGTCGAAACACGTGTCATGATCTGTCACCGTTGCACTTAGCCAAGTTTTGAGATCTTCGATTTTCGATGACGTCAGCGTCTTCTTCTTCTTCTTCGTCTTCACATCGTCGTCGAGCGAATCCATGGCGGAAACAGTGTCGTTAAGTCGATCTAACGCATCTTCAATCAGATTCCCACAAACCCTTAACGCCGATTTGATCCTTTCGTCTTTAGTCTCCTTCGATAGCTTCTCCGGTAAATCGGAAATCGAATTGAGCTCATCGATGATTACTTTCAATGAGAGCTTAAACAGAGTCTCTGGATCTGATGTGTTGGAAGAAGGAAGCTTTGAGATACTTGTAATGCAAGATTCAGGGAAACGAGTCACACTACAAATCGTTTTAAGTGTAGTTGATGGTGTTGACTCGGAAGGTGAACTCGGTTTTGACTCGTTTCTTTTGTTGTTTACGACGGTGGCGACTACGGCGGCGATTATTACAGCGATGAGGAATACGACGGAGACAGAGAGTAGAATTATACGTTTTCTTGTCTTTTTCTTCAATTCTAAATCTTGAGCTTCGTCTACTTTACCATATCCTTTGAAGGAATTAACAGAATCCATAAAGCAAGTTCCTTTTTTTCTGGGTTTGATATTTTTGGTATGTGTTTAAGTGTGTTATGTTTTTTTTTCTGATAATGTCAGAAAGGCATGTGTTGTTGTCTTCTTTTTTTTTACTTATAATGTGTGGAAGCAAATGTGAATCTATGAACATGACTCGCTAGTTTCATGGTGCTTTCTAGGTGTGTGCAACTGCAATAGCGTGTTATTTTTTTTTTCTCTTTAAAAAATAACAATGTGATTGATCTAAGGGCTGGACATTTTAGCCAATATCCAAATCTGAACGATCCGAAATATCCAAACCGAATCTGATTCCGAACAAAAAAAATATCCAAATGGGTTTTGATCCTAAGTATTTTGAGTATTTGGATAATACCCAAACCGACCCGAACCCGTATGGGTGCCCGAAAAATTCGAACCCGAATATGAAATACAACAAGTACCCGAAGATATCCAAATACCCGAAAAATATTAAAAGCATCCAATAAAACACTCCAAAGTACCCGTAAAATATCTGAAATATCTGACAAAAACTCGAAAACTCCATAAAAAAAATATTCGAAATATCCAAAATGTCCTAAAAATCTGAAATACCCGATATACCCGAATCCGAATATCCGACCCGAAATTACTCGAATCCGTGCCTACCCGAACCGAAAACTAAAAATATCCGAACGGGTTTTGTAGGGCCGGAGTTCGGGATCCAAACCCGATCTGAACCCGATCAGGTACCCGAATGCCTAGTCCTAGATCTATTTGCATGTGAAGATTCATGATTACTTTGTACTATTTGATTAATTAACTTGATCCTAATCAAGTGCTACAATACCATGTTTTGTCGCTAATCATAGCTCATTTGGTCATAAGTAAAGTTAATATCAAGATGCAATTTGGCTTGAGCACATAAAAAATCTAAGTGTAAAAGAAAGACAAATTCAAAGTCTTAACACTCTCTATTTCGTAGTAGGCCCATAGTTTTGTAGAAAGCAAATGCTCTTCACAATTCAAGTGGTTGTTGGTATTATTTTTTCAAGTATACACATTGGTATGGTTTGGCGTTGGGATACATATCAGATTCCGAAGTCCAGCTTTACAATACTCATTCATGTATTTGGTCGGGTTTATGTCGGGTTCGAATCGAGTATTTCAGATTTTTTCGAGTATTTTAAAATTTACAGATCAGTTTGACTACTCATTTGAAATATATTTCGGATATCTAGTTAATTTCGGATACTAATTCGGATTTTAGGTTCGAACTAGAATTTTTCGAATTTTTTTGAGTATCTATTCGAATTCGGGTATCATCTGAATCCTGAATTGCTCGAGGTTAAAGATCCGCTTGAGTATTTTCTAGTTCAAGTTCGGATCTAAATTCGGGTTCGAAATTTGGAGAAAATATCTAGCCATACATTGGAAACAAGGAAAATACAAAAGAAAATTGAAGAAAGGAAGAACATTAAGTAGGAACATTGAAAGAGCCATGTGCTTTTCTAACAAGTGGCGTTTCCATCTAAAAGTCTCTTGGGGCCTTTAAAAATTGACAAGCGACAGCCATCAACATTGGGCTTTATCTTGTTTTATGAATTCGAATCAACGACTAAAGCTATGATTGGCACGAGGGTTATAATAGTGGTAGGGAGTGAAAAAGTGTAATCAACGCTCATCACAGAATTTTATTAGTGGTATGTCACGTATGTTTGAATAATAATAATTGTTTTTTATCTTGAGTGTTATCACGCTGAGAGATAGAAAGTTTGCATCCTCATCTTTTAAAAAGTTTTTTTTTCTTCAAGAAACAAAAAATTAAAATCTAGTATTTTTAAAAATATTCTCTATGAACCACATCTTGAATACTAATCAATGAAAATTTGACATACAAATTATAAATAATTTTGAAAAAAATTCAATTTTATTCACATAATCTTATAACTTATATATAATATCTTATTAAAAATTACAAAATATCAAAAAGTTATTTTTAGATGGATTAAATATTGATTAAAAAAATTAAAAAGTATGAAAAAAATTGAAGATAGAATATCAAATGATGCTGAGGAGAAAATTCAAAGAAACAAAACCCGTTCGGATTCGCGTTTACTTCTAATAATACTCAGCATCCGAAATACCGTGAAACAAAATCTCTTCGATTTTTTTGTGTCTTGGTCGACTTGATACCGTTGTTTTCGGATCGGATTCGGATCGGTATTTCGGGTTCAAGTTTTTCGTCCAACCTTACTTTCGGTTTTCGCTATTGGTTTCCACTCCCAACTTGAGTTTTTTTTTTTAATATATTTAATATATTTTACATTAGTTAAAAATGAATTGAATAAACATCAACCATTTTTGAAAAATATATTTGAAGCTTAATTTTAAATTTCATGATTTAAAGAGTAAAATTTCGATTTTCCCTTTTTCTTTCTACAATTTATAGTTTCCTATACCGTGGCTTGATTGATACTGGGCCAAGAAACTAGCCAAAATGGGACTAAAGAAAAAGATCAACAAGTCAAGTCACTTAAACTTGTAAAAGTGACTCTGATTTAGGGTTACGCCTGCCATGGAAAATCTCAAGAATCTCTAGTTCAACTATCTCCCAACGCATTACAAACTCTTCGATGTCCAATATCATCCCACCTGATGTCCAATATTATCTCGAAATTCCCAGCGAAATCTATAGGCAAGTGTAGTTGCGTATCGAAGTTGCGGGCGTTAATTCTTACCCGTCCCGAGTTCGATGAATTGTTCCTGACCAATTCTTTGACTCGTCCTAAGTTCCTCTTCGCTTTCGCGGTCAAAGGTGAACTGATTTTCTTCAGTTCACCTCAACTTCGAAATCCGAATAACCACCGATGGTCTCTTGTAGCTAATCGATATCATGCGTCTTTACGTCCCGATGGTTTCTTTCAGATATCTCGTCCCCTTCGCGGATGGGTCTCCATCGAAGATAGGACGACCTTTTCGTTTTGTAATCCAATGACAGGGAAATCTTTTACTTTACCTGAATTGAAAACAAAGATGATGCATATCAAAAGATTTTTCGCGTATGATCCTATCGATAAACGGTTCAAAGTGTTGTGCACGACTCGGTCGCATAAAAAATTGTTGATCTACGCAGAGCATTATGTTCTCACACTAGGGAGTAGACAAAACATTTGGCGAAATACGGAATCTTTGGTCCATCTTCGTCCTTTATTAGTAAGTGATGGTGGGATTTGCATCAATGGCGTTTTGTATTATATGGCTTTTCTCAATTGCTGTGATAAAGACGCCGTGATCGCTTGCTTTGATGTTAGGTTTGAGAAGTTGAGCTCTATCATCAAACCGAAGGACGTGGGGGAAATAGGGAGTGAGGCAAGGCTTATAAACTACAATGGTCAATTAGGTATACTTGAGTCTTTAGGTGAATGTCGGTACTACACTAGAAGTTTTAGTTTGTGGGTTCTTAAGGATACCGAGAAACGCGAATGGACTAAGCATATCTACAAATTGCGTCTTTCGTGGTGGAGCTTTGCGAAAAAGTTGCGAATTGTTGGAATGATAGGTACTTGTGAAGTTGTATTGTCATCAACATCATACCCTTTTGATCTAATCTACTACAATCTCGAGATGAACATTATTAGAACATTTGAAATCCGAGGATTCGAAATGTTTAAGCGTAGTTCATTAGTAGTAGCTCATTGCTTCTTAGACTATGTAGAAGATGTGAAGCTTTTATAAGTGTTCACGTTTTGCTTCCTTTTGGCTTTTTTTAAGTGTTAGGTAATAATAACAAAATCTATTTGTTGGTTATAATTATTTGTTTTATTGAATCCGATTTTGATATTTTTAAAACTTGCACATAATATTTGCATAAGAATACAATTTGTGTAAAAGGAGTTAAGGATTTGGTAGCTCTGAGACTTTTAAAACAGAGCAAGTTACGAGGATTAGCAATTGACATAATCTAGACACAATGCTCAGAACTAGGCCTGGGAAAAAGAACCGATCCGAACCGAACGGATATCGAACCCAATTTTCGGTTTCGGTTCCGAGTTCGGTTCCAATCGAAGAACCAAATGGATCTTAAAGCTTGGAACTGAAAGAACCTAAACCAAAATTTTGAAATCGGAATCGAACCGAATAGTGTTTGGTTCCAATATGGATCCTAAGTCCCGGAACCGAGAGACCCGAAACCAGAACCTAATCAAAATATCCGAACCGAATACCCTATTTTCTTAAAAACAAATAAAAAATAATGGTTCGGTTCCGAGAAAAGAACCGAATGGGATCCTAAATCTCGGAACCCAAAGAAATGGAACCGAACCGGAACTGAAATTTTGGAACGGAACCGAACCGAATAGTGTTTGGTTCCAATAGGGACCCTAAGTCCCGGAACCGAGAGACCCAGAACCGGATCCTAATCGAAATATCCGAACCGAATACCCTATTTTCTGTTAAAAAAATAAAAAATAATGGTTCGTTTCTGAAAAAAGAACCGAATGGATCCTAAATCTCGGAACCCAAAGAACTGGAACCGAATCAGAACTAAAATTTTGGAACCGGAACCGAACTGAATAGTGTTTGGTTCCAATATGGATCCTAAGTCCTGAAACCGAGAGATCCGAAACCGGAACCTAATCGAAATATCCGAACCGAATACCCTATTTTCTTAAAAA